>VDFB02393060.1:0-43988 GCA_007258455.2 Sequoia sempervirens | reverse complement strand
AGCTACCTTGTGCGCAAAATTAGCTCCCAAGTGCACCATGAGAAATTTCCCTCCATCCACTTGCTATGGAGAAACAAAGAGGAACCAAACCTGAACTATTTATGAAATTTCCATTAAGATGAATATTCCAACAAATGATATTGAAACATGAAGTCATTGGTGGACTTGGAAACCTTCAAATGAGATGACGTCATCATCAAGTCACCATGTATAACTACAGGAAGTTGAGCCTTATTGGCTTGCGAAACTTGACTTAGCCAATTTACACTTTGAAAGCTCATGTAAAAGATGGACTCTCAAGTGCACCCATGGAAAGGATATTGGAAAGTGCACAAAAGAAAGTTTAGATTAGATTCCCAAACCCATAAGCATAGATGGACCCATCTAACCTGCAAAGGTTCTGATAGACTTGAAAAAATTGCATGGTTGTATCTTGTTTGTATTTCATCATTCAAACCCATTGTGAAAAAACATGACCCATCTAGATGGCCACAAAAAAACTAACTGAACTACATCATTACAAGAAAATTTTTCCATTTAGATGGAAGCCCAAAATTTGCATGGGCATAACTTTTACCCCTTAGTGAATTTCTTTTTTTTTCAAAAGGTAACCAAACCTAATTTTTCATGATCTACCCATCAGTGCTAAGGAAAAACAACCCTAGTAGAAGTCTTAGATTGGTTATAATTATTGAAAAATATGGCTAAGACATGAAATAAGACACAAATTTTTTAGGGTGCCAACAAGCATGACTTTGTCAATTTCCATTATCTTATGATATCTTATAATTTATTCCTAAGACCTCTCCTTATCACATTTTCTAGCTTCCTTCCTTGTTTTCCTACCATGTAGGGTTTAGTAGAACATTCTCTACGTTTTTCTATAATTACTTTCCTTAGAAATATTCCTTGTCCTGTTCCAAATATGTGCCTAGAATATGCAACACGAGAGTCAATATCAAGTTTCTACTAATGTTCCTTACTCAGTCCTTCTTTCCTCACATAGCTTTGTTCTCCCTTAAAATTTTCTACTATTTCCCCCATTTTTTCTTATCTTCATTTATCTCTTGTTGGCTTCCCTTCCTTTTTCCCCCACAACTCTTTTTTTCTTGGTATCTTCTAGTATTAAATTCCTTTTTTGGAACCTTTTATTTCTTTTCCCGCAATTTTTTTTTAAGTTATATATAAGTAGAACTATAAAAAAAATCAATTTCCTACCCATATGAGTGTTTGGGTGCTAATGGAAAGGTAGTTGGTGCGTTTTAATTTGAATCAAACACTTTAGATAAGCCTCTATCTAATTTTAGAAATCAACCAAGTACAAAAAGAGATATCAAAGCAAAACTATATGATTAAATTTATTAAAATATTTTCTTATATTAAGAAGATGACCATACATCAGGCCTCCAAGGTTAACAAAATATGAGTCCTTTCTCCCTATCAAAAAATATTGGTGCAAGTAAAACCCCAACTAAATAATCTTGGTTGGTAGAAACCATGTGGTGTCTTTAGTAGGTATATTCTTCCATTTCACTAGATATTCCCTATACTCCTTGCTTCTAGTTTACTTAATCACCATCTAATAAAAAATGGATTAAATCTATTCTTGTGCCTTCTTGGGTATTTATTTTATCCATTTCTCTTATGTTTCCTTATTTTCCTCATTTTTTATGCCTTTCCATCGCAGTATGCATACAATTCTAAAATATTAAATATTGAAGAGGTATCTAAATCTAGTGGTAGCTCCAACTCATAGGTAATGGGTGAAAATTTCTTGACAATATTGTAAGTCCGTATTTTCTTACACTTTAGTTTTTTGGTATTTCTTGGAATCCTTTCCTTTTGAATATGTGCAAGTACTAAGTCTCTAAATTAAGAATAAATTTCACTTCTCTTAATATTTATTTAGTACTCATATTGTTTGTTGCTCCATTCTAGTTTACCTCTTGAATACGAAAATATTGTGTGTGCTTATTGAGTTATTTACCTTGAACACACTTATCATGATCCTTTAGATTAAAATTTTCTCTTGGTTTTGAAACACCTATTGGGAAATAATCTTGGGAAATACCCATACATGAAGTGAAATGGAATTTTAACAATACTTTTATTCATAAAATTATTATATGCAAATCATAGTTACAAGACTCGCCTAGACTCGACGAGTACTCGCGAGTCCCGAGGCGAGTGAGGCTTGGCAAGTCCCACAAACTTAGATGCCGAGTACTCGCCAGACTCACCAAGACTTGCGAGACTCGCGAGACTTGCTGAGTCCCGTGCCAAAGACTCAGCTGTCACTTTGTGGGCGTGTGTGTCAAAAAAAACACATTTTAAAGTTTCATTTTTTTTTCTTTTTGCTTTTATATTTGCCTCTATTCCTCCAAAAGGCACTTCATTTCATTTTCAATCCAAGTAAGAGAGAAAAAAGAGAGAAGAGAGCCAAAACACATTTGCATTGAAGGAAAATCAGCAAAGAGATTGAGCACCAAATGCTTATTGAATCGCATTTGTGTAGGTTTGTAGGTGATTTTGCTGCATCTAGAGGAGTCTACAAGGGATTGGAAAGAGATTTCCATTGATTTCAAAGAAGATTGAAGAGGTATGTTTGATTTTTGAAGGTTTTTTTGTTTTTTTAACCAAAACTTCATTTTCTATTCTTTTTTTCTTCTTTGTTTTTTCTATTTTGTTTTAGTGAAACAAAGAACAAGTTACAAATAAATGCAAACCCTAGGTGTGTGTGTTTAAGACTTTAAGTTTTTTGTTGAACAAACCCTAGGCATTCTTCCAAAAAAAAAAATAGTTTTATAGTTGCAAACTTGCAAACCCTAGGTTTTTTAGTTTTATTATAAATTATACTTTGAATGCTAATTTTTTAAAATTTATGTGTTATTGCAGCATTGTTTATAATATATATCTATAAATTGTCTCCATCATATTCAATTTCACCATGTCTCAAGGTAAAAGAGATCCTTGTTGGAAACATGCCATTATTACCCCTGGGCAAAAAAAAGGAGAAATACAATGTTTTCATTGCAAAACTCTTTTTCTTGGGGGTGGCATTAATAGATTGAAATACCACCTTGCATGTATACCGAGCCGAGATGCTAATCCTTGCACAAAGGTCCCTATTGAGGTAATGCATGAAGTGCAAGTGCAATTGGAAACCTTTGAGCAACAAAAAGAGTTAAAAAAGAAGCAAAAAGATGAGATGGCAGCCATGTGTGGAGTTGGAGATTCGAGTTCTTCCATGCCTAAAATTCCTCCAAGGTCTTCACCTTCAGTTGTTGGTAGTGGTAGTGGCAGTGGCAGTGGCAGTGGTAGCGTTAGCAAACTTAGCATTGGGCCCAGAGTTCGTGGATCTAGGCTGGATTCATATATTTTGCCACGCACTACTCCGGGTTCCCAACCGTCTCTTGAGAGCATGGGTTGGAACAAGGATAAACATGATGCAGCCAAAGCTGCAATTGGAGACTTCTGGTTTTATTGCGACATTCCATTTCATGCAGCCAGGTAATTCTTCTTTTGTTTTGTTTTAAAATATATAGCTTGTTGCTTGATAGTTGATTCTTTATCTCTTGAATTTTATTTTTAGAGCTATGTTGAATTCAAATTGAAATTATACATTTTTCAATACTAATTAGTAATTACTAAATTTAATTTATTTGTGTTAGGTCTCCATATTGGCAAAATATGATTGATGCAGTTACTGTTTGTGGGGCGGGGTTCAAAGCCCCTAATGATGAAGAGATAAAAGGCCCCATTTTGTCCCAAAAAGTGGCTGATGTGAAAGTCAGAATAGAGGAGCAGCGAGAAATTTGGAGGACGAAGGGTTGCACCATCATGACTGATGGTTGGACCGATAGAAGAAATAGGACATTGCTCAACTTTCTTGTTTCTTCCTCGGGTAAATATTTTACTTCCTAAAATGCATTGCTTTAGTGATTAACAATCAAGATTTTAAATTTATATTTAATTGAATCATTTATTTTGTTTCTTTTTCAGGTGGTACCGTGTTCATTAAATCTATTGATGCATCCGGCAACTCCAAAAATGTTGAATTCCTTTGTGAGGCTTTGGAGGGTGTCTTGGCTGAGGTAGGGGAGGAGAATGTGGTGCAAATAGTGACGGATAATGCAGCAAATTATGTTGCTGCAGGTAGACTATTGATGGATAGGCACCCATCATTATTTTGGACACCTTGTGCCGCTCATTGCCTTGACCTCATATTGGAGGATCTTGGCAAGCTTGACTGGATCAAAGCATGTGTAGAGACCGCAAGGAATATTTGTAAGTACATATATAATCACACATGGGTCCTCAACCTTATGAGGCAATACACGGGGCAAAAGGAGTTGGCTTGCCTTGGGATAATACGCTTTGCTACCAACTTCATCACTCTACAATCCTTACTGCAGTCAAAGGGAGCTTTGAGGTGGATGTTTGTTAGTGAGGAGTGGGCTTCCTCAACATATTCTAAGACAAATGCAAGGATGAGTGCGTCAGGTTGGATTTTTGATGAGCAGGGCTTTTGGGTGCCTACTAAGGATATTGTCAAGGTAAATGTAATAACTAATAAGTAATTAGTTTAGTAATTCTACATTATATTTTATTATTTTCATTCTTGTTTTTATTTTATTTGCTTTTTTTTGTTAACTCTTACTTATGTCAATGTTTCATAATAATTGCAGGTCACAGAGCCCTTAGTGGTTCTATTACGAGTTGCTGATGGGGAAAAGCCCGCAATGGGCTACATATACGAGGGCATGGATAGGGCCAAAGAGGCCATTAGATCCATTTATGGGGGAATTGATAGTAAGTATCACCCCATTTGGGAGATCATCGATAGACGATGGCACCTCCAGCTTCACAAGCCCCTACACGCAGCAGCATATTTTCTCAATCCGGCATTCCAATTTCGCAAAGAATTCAAGGCAGATGAGGAGGTTTTGAGTGGGCTCTACACAGTCATTGAGCGGATGTCTGATTCTCATGTTGGAGCCCAAATTGTTGCCGAGATAGAGATTTTCAGACTTGCACAAGGAGATCTCTTTGCAAGAGATATGTGCAAAGATACTCGATCGACATTGCAGCCAGGTAAAAATTTATTAAGGGCATAATAGTAGTTTAAAAATTACCACTTTTCAATCTTTTATATTCAATGTTCATATTATAATTAAATATTCACATTTCACAATGAGATTTATTTTTTTTCTTTTTCTCATCTCAGATGCATGGTGGGAGAGATTTGGTGCTAAAGTACCAAATCTTCAGAGGATTGCGATTCGAGTGTTGAGCCAACCATGCAGTGCCTCGGGTTGTGAGCGCAATTGGAGTATGTTTGAGCACATACACTCCAAGAAGCGCAACAGGTTGTCAGTGCAGAGGTTGAATGATCTTGTTTATGTTCATTACAACCTGCGCCTTTGCCATAGATAGATATTGGGCACTGACTTGTCACCCATCACGTTGGAGGAGGTTGATCCACAGTCAGATTGGATCACTGAGGTCGAGGATCCTGTTTTTACCGATGAGGACCTTGATTGGGTCGACCAGGCAGATCGAGAGGCAGAGGCAATAGCCATGGCAGAGGAGGAGGATAGAGCATGAGGAGACACCTTGGATGCTGGTTTGGGTGCCTCTGAGTCTGACACTGAGACACAGGCAGAGATGATGGCTGCAACATCATCTAGGACCTCTCTTAGACGTCTACGCAAGAGGACTAAAGTTTAGAGCCTTAGTGATGCAGGCTCCTCTGAGCCATAGACTTATAGCTTTTGTTTTACTTTTATTATATGTTTGGAACTTTTGATGCCATGGATTTCATATTCCATGAGTATTGT
The DNA here is from genome assembly GCA_007258455.2 of Sequoia sempervirens. Taxonomy (NCBI): domain Eukaryota; kingdom Viridiplantae; phylum Streptophyta; class Pinopsida; order Cupressales; family Cupressaceae; genus Sequoia; species Sequoia sempervirens. Next base: position 38,148 of record VDFB02393060.1, on the reverse strand, counting down.
ATACATTTCACAACATTTATATATCTAAGTTCTAACTGTTTAACTTTAAACTTTAAACTCTTACTACTATTATTGTTATTAACTATTAAGTATTAAGTAATTACTTATTTCCTTCAGCTAAAATTTGCGTTTATAGTTTATACTTATGTGATCGATAGATGTTTGTGTATAGGATCATAGTAGTTTCTATTTCATGATGTTATTGTGTATTTAAGGTTTATTTACTAAAGGGTGCATGAAACAAGCTTTAAATCCTTATCAAGGTTTATTTACTAAAGCTTTAAAAATCTTTGAATTTCTTGGGTTTTTCTATTTGCCAAGTCTTTGCCGAGTCTTGGGCGAGTTTGGGCTCTGAGTCCGAGTCTGAGTCAAAAATTAGCTTGCCGAGTCCAAGGCGAATCCAAGTCTTGTAACTATGATGCAAATTATACTTGTGGAAACACCAACTCTCACACTTTAGTTGTCTCATCAACCAAAAAACATAGTATATTGGACCTATCCTAATATCAAAAAATTGATCTACACATCCATTTGTAGATGATATGCAAGGATAAAATTTAAATCTATGTTTTACTTCTTCTAAAGGATTTTCTAGAACTATCCATAAATTTGGTGTCTTAGTATAAAACTATAATTTTGGGTAAATCATACAACTTAAAAACCTCCTCTAAGAACAAGTCAATAATTTGAGTAGCATCATGCATCCTTCTACAAGCTATAAAATTTTCCATCTTTGATAAACTATAAACAAAATAAAAATTTAATCATTACCTTTTGTGTTCTTAGTAAGCCACACATGAAGTCCATGATAATGTCATCCCATAGTTTCTTAGGTATAATTAATGGATGATAAAGTCTTATTTTTTGACATATTCCTTGGGCATGTTGAAAAAATCTACATCCTTGAACAAATATTTAACATTACCCCACATATTTGGTGAGTAGTACCTCTCATTCAACTAAGAGAAAGTCTTATCTACTAAAAAATATCTAGTCAAATAGATATTATTTTTTATTTGATTAGGTTATCTAATATCAACCCTTGAGGTATATAAAGTGTAAGAGTTTGGATATGGAGATATCCACCCAAGATCTAGAGGCCTAATGGAAAGCACAATGAAAATAGTAGATCAATATTACATGAATAAATTGTATTCCTATCAATGAATATAAATATACAATGGTGATTCAATTTGAGATTACAAAGAAGACCTTTGTTATATAGCCAAGGTGAGACATAGGTTAGATAATATCATGAAAATTGTCTTAATCCTATGTTATGAAAGAACTAATATTAAATGAGATAAGACCCAAAAAATAAATGACATAAGATAAGATAAGATCAAATGTGAACTAAGTCTTCTATAAAGATTCCTAGGACCTAAGTAAATTTAACATGTGAATAGGACAAGTACTAGGTGAACTAGTTAGGTAAAAAACCTTATTCAAACCAACATAAATATAATATCTCTTGAATAATAATCTATTTTTTTATGAATTAATCCATCCAAAATGTCTTATACTACTGATCTCAATACACATATAAGCATCCTTTTAATTAAGATTTTCCTTGTGAAACTCCTTCATGACATCAGAATAGATAATCCTAACCCTAATTTAAATCAACAATACTAATCTTCTACTTAAAGCATATACCATCTTATTTTAAATCCTAATTTTATTTTTAATGAAAAAGATGTAACCATGTAGGAACTTCACCCACTTCATATGCCATTGATTCAATTTTTTCTAACTATTTATGAATTACAAAATATGGTAATCTATTGAGAGCACATAATTGATGAAGTAATTATTGTTGTCCTTTCTTCAGTGTTTGTACAATGAAATACAATTATTGATTGTATATGGAATGCTTCTTCTTAGAATAATTTAACTTCTCACTAAAATAGGTTATGAGTTTACCCTCTTGAAAAAGGTTTTCTCTAGTGGCTATCCCACTTGCATCACAATCCACTTGGAATGTCTTTCTAAAATTTAGAGAGGATAGAACAAACTTTTGAGTAACCTTTTAATTTAAACTATTAAATATATAATCTACTACTATAGCCCATCTAAATTGTGTTTTATCCCATCTCATAAATTTAGTAATTGGTGCACATATATAACTAAATTTCAAATAGACTATAGGTAAAATATTGATAAGACATGAAAAATTCTAGCTTCAAACATATAGTTAGAGGTATGCCATTCAAATACTACCTTTACATTCCTTGGATTCATTTTACACCTCTTTATGGAAAACACCATACAACTAGTAGACCAAATATACCTTCATAAAGATGCATTTCTTTAGATGATAAAAAATATCTCCTCCTTAAGCCTTTATAATACTTGTTGAACATATCACTTAGAGATAGATGGATGAGCAATGTTAATATATATTCCTCTTTTTTGTTTCTAAGAATTAATACATCATGAACGTAAATAATTAAAAGACTACCAAAGAAAGGTCTCAACACCTTGTTAACCAAGAACATAAATTTGTTAGGTGCATTTGTTAGCTTGATGGGATCATTGACCACTAATACAACCATATATTAGTTTTAAATACTATTTTTCATTTATCCTAATATTTTCTCCTAATTGTTGTTATTGAAATGCTTGGATTTTCTTAGGTAGTCCATGAGATCATACATTCTCGGTAAAGTAAATTGATCTATGATAGTTATTATGTTTGTGGCTTGTGAATCTATACACATTCTCCATTTACCACCTTTCTTGGGTGCTAACATAGTTGGTATTGCACATAGCCTAACTTTCCCTAATTATCCATGTTTAAATAACCCATGAAATTTCTTATCACATCTTAATTCTTTGCAAGGATCAACCTATAAGAATACTTATTGGGTAAGATTACTTCTAGGTTTGAATATATTTTATTAATATGCTTCTCATTAGTGACAACCCTTCCAATAGATATTTTGATATAATTTCATTAAATTCTCCCAAAAAATGGCTATGAGTAGAAAGATGAGAGAATAAAAAGTGGCCATGCCACTTTTTGGTCCCATACAAGACATAATGTGAGCATGTTTAATACAATTGTGTTTCCAAGAAGCAAAAATCCCTTTCTCTTTCTCTTCCTATCTCTCTCTACCTCCTTATATAGATCACATGATCCCTCTTCCTCAAACTATACATGAAATAAACATTTAAGTATAAGTGACATTTAAATATGAAAATTTACTTCCTTGTAATTTAAGTTATATAATTTCATATATATAGTTTTAGAATGTTTAAAAATGGTTTTGAATCTCTAGGAGTTATAATATAGATTCTAGGTTTTAGAGGATCTTATAATTTCTCAAATTTAGTCAAATTTCAATAATCAACAAGCTCCTATCACTTTATAGTTGTCTAAGGGTAGTTATAACTATTCAAAAGAATCATCAAGCCTCTCCCTAAAAATAGGATCTATTATTAAGAAAGATACCAAAAATTGGGAGGGGAAAGGTCCCCCACATCCCTCCCTCATCAAGAAATAAGATTCAAACACATCTGAAACAAAAACGTCTAAATTAAGAAGAATTAGGATCCATTACCAACACTACCTCCTTACCTCTCTCTATCTTCATCTCTCCCTCTACATATCTCTATATATTTATCTCTCTCTCTCTCTCTCTATCTTCATCTATACCTCTATATTCCACTTTTCGTTCTATCTTTAGATGCCTCTTCCTTGAGCTCTATCCATCTATATCCCCCCTTATCCCTCTTCCTACATCTCTATTTTTATTTCTCTATCTCTCTTCCTTATATCTGTCCCTCCCTATTTTTCCTTATATTTGTCCCTCTCTTTATCTATATCTCCTTATCTCTTCATATCTCTCTACCCCTATATCTCTCCCTCTCTCTAACTCTATTTATCACTTCCTCTCTCTCTCTACTTATATCTCCCTTTCTCTTCCCCACTCATCTTTCCAAAGTTATATCTATCTCTAGATATATCTCCCTCTTTCTATCCCTCTCTCCCTCTCTCCCTATCACTACCTCTTTCTATACCTCTCTAATTATCCCATCTTCTCTCTCTATTACTTGTCTCTATCACCTTTCTTTCTCACTCTTGGCCCCTCCATCTCTATCTCCCTATTGATGAGACAACAAATTGTCTCATCTATTATCTAAATAAAAGAATGTACTTTGCTTTATAATGAAGTTTATCAAGACCGAGCATGATGAGGAAAGTGAGGGATTTTAAGTTGGAGCAGTCAAGATTTCATTATATCTTAAAAATTATGATCTAGGTTCTTAAAATTTTTAAACAAAAAATAGGAAATAATTAGATGAAAAAACCCATTAAATTTCACAAGTACTTAGTTTGTGGTTTGAGAGAAAAATTCACCATTCCATGCACCAAAATTCATTCATTCATTTGCTTCCATACTCTGAAAATTTTGACGCATCTTTTGGAAATGCTTTGAAACTAAGTGGGATCAAGTGAAGGATAAGTATGATAGCATTTATGAAGAGGTTGAGTAGTTTGAACTCCTTTTGAGCAAGATGAGAGAATATACCTGGGCAGTTGCAAATATCTAGGGAGTTGTTTGACCCAGTTTATGGGCAGTTGAGAGCTCATATAGGAGAATATTTAAGAGTTTTAATGAGGAAGAGGTCAAGGGATGGCTTCTTCAGCACTCTAACAACCTTTTGGAACAATTTAAAGGGCTAAAAAGTAGGGATTATTGTTTTGGACGACCAAAGAAGGTTGACTCAAAAAAATGGAGTAAAGACTTATCCTTTTCTCCTCAACACATGTTCCTATCTTCTAGCAAGATATTGCACAACTATAGGGCTCATCTTTCAGACCTTTGTTTGGGGGGAAGAGTTTCATGAAATAATATAGTTCATTATTTTAACAGCAGTAGTTGTTTGTAGTTCCATTTATTAGCAGTCATTTCATTTCCAATTCTTTACATTTCTAGTATTTCCCTTTACAAATTTCTTAGGATAGATTTGATTCCAACAATTTCATTTCCAATTTTTTACATTTCTAGTATTTCCCTTTACAAGTTTCTTAGGATAGATTTGATTCCAACATTTTCTTTCATGCATTGCTTTTCAATTCTATTTGTAGAAAAAAAAATGTCATGCAAATGATTTCTTCTCCCTCTTGCATATCGCCATGGACACTGCCCTCAATTGAAATTTATAATTAAATGATGAGGATTGCAACAACCCTTATCTTTTTGGTGATGTTGCTAGAAATAGGTGTCATTAGGGAGTTGTTGCTGATCTAGTGACAATAGGTCAAAACAAAAGTTTGGCAAGTTTTTTAGGTTTATTATTTTAGAAATTCCCCCCAAAAACAATAGATCCAAAGGAAGAGGTTCTTGCATGCAAATGTGACATCTCTTGTGCAATCTCCTCAACTTCAAGCCCCAACAAGAAAAAGATTATTTTTTGGACACCTTCAAAGTCCAAGGAGGGTTGCCTGATTAGATATTTGAAGGATAAGCAGCTGCATCCAGTCATGCATGCAACAAAATGTGAGGAAGGATTGCAAGATCTTTCCAATCAACCCATTCATCTACTAGAATCATAAATTATGGAAAAGGATGCCATTTCAAAGAAAGGAGGAGCATAAAAGTTCAAATATTTATCCATCTTCTTCTCATGGTTTTCCTCCTCTTTTAAAATTTGAATGCATGGATCCATCTTTTGAGAAAAGGATGTTATTTTCCATAACCAGTTAATGGTTTTATGTAACATATCTCCACATCAATAAATAGAGTAGGATAAAGTAGGTTTCTTTTCTGTAAATAAGTGCTTTACACATGCTATGTCTTCTTCTTTAAAACTCAAAAACATGCATTTCTCTATAAAAGTTGCTACTCCCAAGAGCTTTCGAAGATTTATTTTGGCATTTGAAGACATTCTGGATCTCTTAGAATCGACCATGAAGAAAAGACAATAAGCTCTAGATAGCTCCAAAGTAACACAAAATATCTTTAGAAGCATCTCTAGTGCACCTCCTAGAAAATCCCTAGAGCAATTGCAATAAAAGCGAAGAGATTGGCTCTAGAAGCTCAATATAAGTTGCAAGAGGACTTGCAATATTTTAGGTGTGGGAGAGATGATGGAAAAATAAACTGTCTCATCTATTAGATAAATAAAAGCATGTATTTAACTTAATTATGAAGTTTATCAAGATTAAGCATGATGAGGAATGTGAAGGATTTTCAGTTGGAATAGTCAAGATTTCATCTTATCTTGAAAATTATGATCTGGGTTCTTGAGATTTTTGGACAGAAATTAGGAAATAGTTAGATGAAAAAACTCATTAAATTTCATGGGCACCTAATTTGTGGTTTGAGAGAAAACTTCACTAATCCATGCACCCGAATTTATTCATTTGTTTGCTTCCATGCTCTGAAAATTTTGGCGCATCTTTCGATGATGCTCCAGAACTAAGTGGGATATAAGTGAAGGGTAAGTATGATAGCATTTATGAAGAGGTTGAGCAGTTTGAGCTTCTTTTAAGCAAGATGAGAGAATATAGGGGCAGTTGCAAATATCTAGGGAGTTGTTCAACCTAGTTTATGGGCAATTGAGAGCATATAGGAGTAGATTTAAGAGTTTTAATGATAGAAGAGGTCAAGGGAAGGTCTCTTCAGCACTCTAATAACCCTTTGGAATAGTTTAAAGGGATAAAAAGTAGGGATTATTGTTTTGGATGAACAAATAAGGTTGACTCAACAAAATAGATTAAATACTTATCCTTTTCTCCTCAACACATGTTCCTATCTTCTAGCAAGTTGTTGCATAGCTATAAGGCTCGTATTTGAGACCTTTGTTTGGGGGGAAGAGTTTCATGAAATAATATAGTTCAGTATTTTAGCAGTAGTAGTTGCTTGCAATTTCATTTCTTAGCAGTCATTTCATTTCTAGCTTTTTACATTTCTAGTATTTCCCTTTACAATTTTCTTAGGATAGATTTGATTCCAACAATTTGATTTCTAGTTCTTTACATTTCCAATATTTCCCTTAAAATTTTCTTAGGATAGATTTGATTCCAATAATTTCTTTCATACATTGCTTTTCAATTTTGTTTGTAGAAAAAGAATTTCATGATGCAAATGATTTCTTCTCCCTTTTGCATATCGCCATGGACACCGCCCTGGATTGATATTTATAATTAAATGATGAGGACTACAACAACCCTTATTACCTATCTCTCTACATCTCTATCTATATTTAATTATCTCTACCTCTCTCTCTTATTCAATCTATCACTCCCTTCATCTCTCCTACTCTCTCTCTCTCTTACTGCTATCTATCCATTTCTATCCATATATTTCTCTACCTCTATATCCTTATCCCTCTATCTCTCTCCCTATCCCTCTCTATATAGATCTATATCTCCATCTATCTATATATCTCCCTACCTCTCTCTCCATTTTTATATATTGATCTATCTCTCCCTCTTCACCCTCTCTCCTCTCTCCCTATCTATCTTCCTTTCTTTGCCTCTATCTTCTTGTCTCTCCCATCTATATCTATCCCACTCTCTCCATCCATCCTTCCTTCTTAGCTATCTCCCCTTGATCTCTTTATCTCTACCTCTCTATCTATTCTCACATGTCTCTCTCTCCCTCTCTCTCTATATTTGTATATCTCTCTTTATCACTCTATCTCATCATCTATATATCTCTCTATATCTCACTCTCCCTCTTCATCTACATATCTCTACATTATCCTCTCTATCTCTCTCTTTCTATCTCTCCCTCTCCCTCTCCATCTCTCTATTCCTATCTCCCTATCTCACTATCTTTATCTTTCCCTTTACCTCTCTCTATCTCTATATTTATTTCTCCCCCTCTCCCTCTTTATCTTCATCTTCATCTTTATCTCCCCTTGATCTCTTTATATCTTCATCTCTATCTTTATCTTCCTCTCTCTCTTTCTATCTACCCCTCTTTCCCTCTCTCTTCCTTTCTCTCTTCTTAGACCTTTATATGTATATCTCTATTTTCCTCCCTATTTCTCTTCCTTATCCTTATCTCTCCATATTTATCTTTTGATCTCTCCCTTTCTTTATCTATATCTCCTTATCTCTTTATCCCTACCTCTCTCATTATCTCCCTCCTTCCCTCCCTCTCTCCTCTAACTTTCTCTTTCTATATCCCTCTTCTTTTCTATCTCCATTTCAATCTCTAAATCTCTCTATTTTCCTCTCTATCTCTCTCCCTATTGTTAATTTAGAGCCCGATTATCTGACTAATTTTCAAATTTTTTTGTTTCAATTGTGTTTAGATCATGTAGTTCTTGATTGAGATGTGTGAAGGTGTTTCCCCCTCCCACTTTTATTTCTAGGGGAGAAAAATATAGGAGAGATGAGAAGTAGATGGATATAGAAAGATGGAGGGATAAAAAGAAAGGGAGAGAGAGGGAGAGATAAGGATAGAAAGGAGAGATATATAGAGATAAATATAACATTGGAAAGATAGGGGGAAGAGAGAGAGAGATAGGGATAGAAAGGAGATATATCTAGAGATAGATATAACATTTGAAAGATAGAGTGGGGAAGAGATAGAGAGAGGTATTTAGAGATAGAGATGAAGAGTGGAAGATAGAGATAGAGATGAAGATAGATTTAAAGGGAAAGAAATAGATAGAGAGACATTGAGAGATAAAGGAGAAATTAAGATAGAGAGAGCTAGGGAGGTAGTGTTGGTAATGGATCCAGATTATCTTCCTAATTTAGAGGTTTTTGTTTTAGTTGTGTTTGGTCTCTTGCATAAGAATAGGTCCTAATATTTCTAAGGAGAATATTGATGATAATTTTGAATAATTACAACTACCTTTAGAAAACTACAAGATGATAGGAGACTATTGATTACAAAATTTTTCCTAAGTCTAAGAAATTATAAGATCCTCCAAAACCTATAATTTACATTATAACTCCTAGAGATTTGAAAAATTTCTCAAACAATGATTTTAAATCATTCTCAAATATATTGAAACTAATGCATGAAATATAACTTAAAGTAAATATGAAGTAAATTTCCATATGTAAATGTCACTTATAAATATTTATTTCATATATATAATTTGAGGAAGAGGGAGATTATGAGCTATATAAGGAAGTAGAGAGAGATGAGAAGAGAAAGAGAGAGTCATTTTTGCTTCTTAAAAATGTGAGTACATTATAACATGAGAATTGTATAACACACTCATATTATAACACAAGCATGCGATAACAAACTAGCTTTATTATCTACTTTGGGTATTTCCAACCCTTGGGGTTGGATTTCCAATTTTTGAAAAGTTACAAAATTATGAGTTGGTTAGTTGGTTGGATGGTTGGAAAAGAAGGTACTTTTCCTTTTCTTTATAGGTTTCTTTTCTTAGAATGAGGAGATATTTTCATCTTCATATTTTTTTCCTTTTCTTAGAGGAAATTCCATCTTGGTAGAGTGTTAGAAAGTTAGAGGAAGAGAGGAAGGGAGAGAAGAGTGTGAGGAAGAGAGTTTGGGAGAAGAAATATTGGGGAGATTTACATTAAGGTTCTTTCATTTTTGGATAAGTGTTGTAAGGTAGGGTCTTACCTCTATTCTTGATTTTTGTTGTTAATGGTTGTGTATGTTGTTCTTGGTTGTTCAAAAAGAAAAAGAAAAATGTATAATCTTTGTGATCTTTGTTGGGTTTTGTAAAAGGGGAAGTGTTGTGCATTGTTTTTATTATTGTTTTCTTTTTGTATCCCAGAGAGGGATATGTCCCTCTTGAAGGATCCCAAGAGGTCATCCATTGTGAATGTGAGGGTTATGAAAAATGTCTTATGAAATGTGTTTAAACCTAAATTTGAATGTGATGTGTGTATTTAAAAGTGTTTATAATTAGTTTTTGAAAAAGTGAATTAAAATTTTTCCTTAAAGGAGCTATGCAACCTAATGTAGGAGCATCCAAGGTGACATGGCAATCCCGTGTCACCAAAAATATTGTTATTTCAATTTTGTTTATTTTCAATAAGGGATTAGGGGTTTGGAGAGTAAATATTTTAATTTGCAACATTATAATTTCCCTTATGATGATTTGAAGAGGTAATTTTTGAAGGAATTATGCTTTGATAAATGTTTCTAAAGCATCTCCAAAGGTAATATGATTCTTGGAAATTCATTTACAAGAGGGTACCATTTTTCTTACATGTTATTGCATTATCATTTGCATGCCTTGCATGTATTTGCATGTTGTTGCATGTCTGGGTCATAATTGTGAGACCTAGTCTTAGTAAAATGGTCATAACTTTCTCATACTGTAACAAAATTAAGAATTTCAAAATGATCTAGAAAGCTAGAAAGAGGCACACCAAACCTAGAAATTTTTTGAGGAAATTTTGACAAATGACAGATCATTGATAGGCAGAAATTGACGGGTTTTCTTGGTGGCTTAGTGGAGGTTGTTTTGAGAAACCAATAGAGGTTTTTGCTCACACAATTTCTATATATTGATGCTTTCTCATTTGGTGACGTTAGCTTTGGAGGAGTTGATGGTTTACATAACCAGATGTTGCCAAATTGGGAATAGGATTGAAGACTCCAAGTGTTGCATATTTTTGTATGCAAAAAGCCCATGTTGTAAGGGAGCTTATGAGCTTTCGCATATTGTAATCCCAATTCATATTTGTTGTAATAAAATATTGTGTTTTCCTTCTTGCATATGTTGTGATATTTTGAGTTGTGTTATGAGTTTTCAGATTTGTAAGGGGAGTCTATTTCATCACAACCCCTAGCTCAGGAGTGGGTTGATTATCAACCCTATGGCTGGGTGGACAACCCATTGGCACTTGTTTTCTTTTTTATTTTAACCTTCAAGTCTATGGGCTATGGGGAAGGTTATGTTGAAAAAACATCTCTCAAGAAAATCATGTGTTGTAAGGTGTGCACCCTTAGTCTCTTTGTGTTGTGCAACATAGCGATTGGGTTCGTGACAAGGCTTAACCGCCTCCCATGGATTCGTTTACTTTGGCGATTGTATTGGGCATTAATAGGATGATCTTTTGGTGCAACGACAACCATCTGTGCAAAAATATGTTGGTTATTTGTGTAATAGAATTGTAAATAGATTCCTAGAAAGTACACTACGTGCTAGTGGAGAATTTTTTTTGAAAAAGAAACAAATATTTCATTTATTCATTTATCTTCCTGAATAAGTATAGGAAGTAGCTAAATGATTCATATGTCCCAAGTGAATAAAGAAATATAAGATTTGTTAATTATGAGTGAAAAACAAATGTACTATAAAACCAATTTTTAGACAATCTAATTAAGAAAAACAAATTATTTTGAAAAGTTTTGTTTTCACATTAAGCAATTAAGATCAATAAAGGAAAAGTATGGATTCTTCAAAATCAATACATAAATTTAAATCTAGAGTTAATGTTCTATTGTAAATAGGAAATTATATTTATTCACTAAGTTAAGGAAATAAGTTAGTTAGGAGAATAACCAATACCTTAGGGTCTTGTCCATTACTTGGTTTTGGAAAAAACTAAAGAAAATAAATTTTGATTCCAACACATTATGTGTTTCCAAAATTTCTGTTTTAGAAAGATCTTGAAATGAAAATGGACTTGCTCTAACCATTTCTTTATTGTCTTCAATCGTGAAATCATATTATGAAAACTAATAATGTATATATATTAAATAAAATGAAATTCTAAAAATGCATGTACAAAATAAACATATTTATTTAAGGATATAAATATATGCACTTGCATATTATATATATAAATATAATTAATATGTACATAGAGATATTAGTGTTTTGTATATATAAATAATTATTTAAAACAAATATAATTTATAATTTTTATTAAATATGTAATATATATAACAAATTTAATAATTATAAGCAGAGCTACAACTTATCACATGTGGTCTAAAGTTGGCACAAGTTAAAGGTTAGAAGAAAGTATGGCTTGAGGGGGATTCTCTCAATATCATCAATAATTTGAAGAATTGTGCTACCCCTTCATGGACTATTGAATCTTTGATTAGGGATTCTATTGAAATTCTTAAATCCTTTGATGAATATTACATTTCTCATATTTTGAGAGAAGGTAATGGATTAGCTGATGTCTTTGCTAATCTTGGAGTTAGAGGTGTTAGGGAGTGGAGTATGAACGACCCCCTCCCTATGGAGGCAATTGCAAGTATTAATCATGATTGCCAAATTTAAATTGTTTGATGATTTATTAAGGCTCAAGGTGTGCATGACTATCTTCACATGGTAGGTGATTATGTGGAGGGATGGTAAGCTAGATATGAATTGAGCTGATTGTACCCTAGTTGATATCCATAGTGAACAAAACTCTAGGATCATTATTTTCTCTTTCCTTAATTTTGTTTTCACACAGATTCTGGGCATTCTTTGTATCGCCTTCTTGAGGTTTCTCCTCATTGCATTCAAATTTCTCAAGCTTCTTGACTCTGCAAATTTTGTAGACATGGGAGGTGATAGGAACCACACAGAGCCCTTCTCTTACAAAGCTATCAAGAAGAAGCTGAAGTTTTTGCAGGTGTTAGAGAAAGGTGGGTTGACTCCGTACCTGGAAAGACTACATGGTAACAACCCACAGATGACGACATTGTTTGCAAAAGCACGGAACAACAAGGTTTTGAAGTTGGGCGAAAAGGAGTTTGATGTGAATGAAGATTTTATAGCTAATATCACTGGGTTGTCTATGGATGGTATGAAAGTTTTCAGAGACAAGAAGGAATTACCAACAGCCATGCAATTTTTTTTCAGAGAGGATGAAGCTCAAGACCTGAAAAAGAAAAAGAGTGGGGGTTACCAGAGGAGCTCTCTCAAGGTGCTATAGGGGGATGTGGCCGAGGAACTCATGAGACATATCACCCTAGAAGGACACTTCTTTGTGATAAATGCTTACCACTTTATTATGCTCAATCATTTCGGCCACAAAAAAGAATTTCCTTTCCTAATTATCTCTTGGCTCGTCACTAGATTCTGGTCTCAAGGACCATAAAAGAAACCCCAAAAATCTTGTTCTACATGTGGGGGCTCATTCTTTTAATATTTGAGTATGCTAAATCCTTTGAGGTGTCTAAGCCAATTGCTACCCCTAAGGGTAAGCAATTGAAGTTGGTGGAGGAGAATGATATAGTCTCTGAAGAGGAGCCGGTTAGCAAGAAAGGGAAGAAGATGAAAAGGCTATGGTTGAGGGCAGACAGGGTGTTGTGGATTCCCCAGTTGTGGGCTTGGATCGATAGAAGAAAAGAAAGGATGTGGCTAAGGAGAATGTGGACTCCATTCATAAAATCAAAATGTCGGTTGTTGCTGGGAAGGGTAAGGATGTCTCTTCTAGTTAGGACAAGGTAAGCTCCTCTCAAGAGGATGATGTTGTGGGTAAGGGGGTTTTCAACTTTGATAGGGAAGATATTTATGTTGTTTTGGGAACTGCTAGAGAGGGTTCCATTTTTTTATTCAAATTGTTCAAATGGGTGTTCCATGGACTTAACATGACCAATGTTAAATTTTGGGGTGCGATGAGTAAAGTTGATGAATCTTCAGTTTAGAACCAAATTGATGAATTATTTAACTCTTTGAATATTGTGGTAGAGGAAATGATTAAGATGAAGCAAAATATGGAAGGTAGAATTCTCACCCTAGAGGATCAACTGAAGAGAATTTGTGCTAACATGTTCAAGGGTGGGGAGGGGAATAAATCTGTGGTTAATTTTGAGTCTGTGTATATTACCTCTCCTTTTGTTAGTGCCAAGAATCACAAGGAGATTGCTCATTCTAAAGAGATTGGTGCTGGTGGCAAGCTGATGGAGGAAGAGGTTTCTGTTGATAAAGGTGGGATAAGAATAATGTTTTGATTAGTGAGGTGAATGCAGATGGTCCTGAGGCTAGAATGAGAAACAAGACCAAGGCTCAGGCTAGGGCTCCTGGTAAAGAATTGTCTGATGTCTTGGATGATGGTTAGAAGGTTGTGGTGAGTGATGTGGAGGCTATTGATATCTTGAAGAATATATATTGTTGATGTTTGGGGTCCTCCTTTTTGGTTGATGTTTTGTTGTTGGTTCACTGCGTATGGGATGATATATACTTTATGTAGTTTTCTTTAGTTTTAGTTTCTCTCTTTTGTAAAGGGTTTTGGGCCCCTTCAAAACCCATTTTTTTACCTCTAATCAAAAACAAATTTAATAATTATAAATTTTTTTAATAAAAATATATACAAATCATCATAATTTTTTATTTATATCAAAAGTGTAAAAATAAAAATATACATAAATTTTATGTTGAGTTTGACCCCTCCTTAGTCGATGGAGGGGCCACTCGAGCATTGATAGGGAGGGAGGGTGGTTGGCCCATGGAGTCGATATCCATGGGGCTATCGACCTGTAAGGTGGTTGATGCCTTAATGGAGGCCTACCCTCTAAAAAGGAGGTGAATAAAAAAATATTAATCTGTGTCACAACATACCCTCGTTTATGAAATGAGCCAATAATTTGGCTATTCTCTGATTATAAATTGTGATATTTAAAATCTAGAAATATTCTAGTAAATAATTTATTCTTAATCTATAAATTATATATAAATACATACACACACACTCACATATGTTCAATTTGTCTTCTCAATCTTCCTCCTACAATAAAAATAATCTGCAAACATAAATTTCACAATATGTTCTCATTTATAAATAAATTTACAAATGGAGGAAATTTGATTTTAAGGAAATAATAAACTAAAAGAGAAGAAAGGAGACACTCTTGTTTGAGAATGAAGCCTCTAACAATGATAAATCATCAATACTTGCAGACATAAGAATGAGAAAAGTGTTGGGGTTGTTTAGGGGCTTGCCTTAGTCAAACCCCCACATTAGTTTTTCCACCTCCATGGATAGACAAATATGATTGAGATAGAAAAATAGACAAGATAAACTAAGACAAATGTGCTATAATATTATGCTAACAATATAAATAGACAATGCAATAAAGAAACCACAATTACCCTCCTTTAGCAAGTGAGAGTGTCTAAAGGAAGAAGTTTTAATCTACAAGTTTGTAAAATATGTGTTCATGGTGTCCAAACTTTAATGTAATGAGCCAAAAATGCAATGAAGATGGTGAGGAATGGTGGAGAAAGTACAAGAGAGATTGAAAGAACTTGAGAATAAGAGTGAGATTACTTGATAATGGGAAAAGATAAAATATTGAGTGAGAGAGAAAAATGAGGAGTTTGGAAAAGGTATATTTGTATGCAAAGGGTTATTTTGGTGCATTTGCGAGCTATAGAGGAGTTACACTCATAGGTAGGTGGGAAGTGTAATGTCCAAACATATATTACAATCGAGAATCTTTTTCAAATGTTTGTGCAACATGTAGACATCTACACAGTGTAAGGTCATCTTCTACAAAAATTTACTCTATTGGCCAGGAATAGATAGGTTAAGAAAATTTAAAAATTAAGTTAAGGTTTGATATTGTATTGTTGTCTTTAATTTATCTAAAGGGGAGGCCTAGATGGAATGTGAAATTGTATAGGATGTAATTTTCAACATTACACTATGAATAGTGAGCTTATTTGATAGTGCCCAAGATTAGGATGGTCTCTCCTTGTTTCATCATCAAACAAGTATTGATAGATCAAGGGCCTTGTGACATGGATCAAACAAAACTAGCCACACTTGAGGTACACATTTTTATCTTCCCATGGGTATACCCCACTAGGAAACAGGGTTGATGCTATTCTTGAGGTGATCAAATCCCTAAGAAGGCCTCATAATGGTCTAAAGACTATACTAGATTTTTTATCACCCAAGATCACAAAAAGCGCAAGGCGAGAGCATACACACAAACTAGTAAGCCTTGGTATATAACATGAAACATAAAAGATGAAAAAATATGAGATTTCTAATCTCCAAGATCACACTAAGTGCGAAGAGAGAGAGCATGTGTCTAAACACCCTTCCAAACATGGTAAGTAATGTTCATTAAACCACTAAAGTAAATTTAGATGCCTAGACTAGTGATAAATCAAGTCTTTGACCAATTTAACCTACATCAAATATTAGAAATATTGATAAAAATTATCTTTGACATGTGTTTACATTATGTACCACTTGTTATTTGACAAATATGCAAGTTATATTGAAAAGAAAGTTCAAAAACACTAGAAATTGCAACCTAAAACATAGGCACAACTTTACCAAATAAAGGCACCAATTTATGGTGTAGAGGTGCCTTAGGATGATGCAGAGGTGCAAATATATGTAATAGATCTGTTCCTTTCTATGAAATAAAGGCATAGTTTGATAGATAAGGTCCTAAAACATGCCTTGAGGTCTAAAAATTACAGGTATTCAATGGTAGTGCATCCTGATGTGTAGGATGAAAGTATTCTTTATTTAAGGTGGTTGTGGAAATGTTCTAGAATAGTATGGTGTTGATGGAACATTCTTGGATGTCTTGTGATGTTGTTGTGTGGTCCACATGATATTTTTGGACATGGAGAAGCATTTATGTGGTCTCTTGTAGTGTTAGTTCAGGTTTGGCCAACCTAGCATGCTAGCGCTATTTATAGAGGTACCTCATGGATTGTGGATATGTTGTTCATACTAGTGTGATGATGTAGATTTGGGACCTAGTTAACCCTTGGTGTGGTCTAAACATGATGTGGATATATTGTTCATACTAGAGAGAGAGCATATTTCTAAACACCCTTCCAAACATGGTAAGTAATGTTCATTAAACCACTAAAGTAAATTTAGATGCCTAGACTAGTGATAAATTAAGTCTTTGACCAATTTAACCTACATCAAAATATTTTAGCAATATTGATAAAAATTATCTTTGACATGTGTTTACATTATGTACCACTTGTTATTTGACAAAAATGCAAGTTATATTGAAAAGAAAGTTCAAAAACACTAGAAATTGCAACCTAAAACATAGGCACAACTTTACCAAATAAAGGCACCAATTTATGGTGTAGAGGTGCCTTAGGATGATGCAGAGGTGCAAATATATGTAATAGATGTTCCTTTCTATGAAATAAAGGCATAGTTTGATAGATAAGGTCCTAAAACATGCCTTGAGGTCTAAAAATTATAGGTATTCAATGGTAGTGCATCCTGATGTGTAGGATGAAAGTATTCTTTATTTAAGGTGGTTGTGGAAATGTTCTAGAATAGTATGGTGTTGATGGAACATTCTTGGATGTCTTGTGATGTTGTTGTGTGGTTCGCATGATATTTTTGGACATGGAGAAGCATTTATGTGGTCTCTTGTAGTGTTAGTTCAGGTTTGGCCAACCTAGCATGCTAGCGCTATTTATGGAGATACCTCATGGATTGTGGATATGTTGTTCATACTAGTGTGATGATGTAGATTTGGGACCTATTTAACCCTTGGTGTGGTCTTCCTTCACTTCTTTCCACCACAGAGGTGTTTGGTGCTGACCTATTTTAGTGTTGCACATTTGAAGTGCATACATTTCATTGAGGCCGACCTTAAGGAATTGTTTAAGGTTGTAGAGGATATAAATGCAAGATGAATTGTTGGAGATGTTGTGTGGCAAGTGTGAGATGTGAATGTAATCAAGTGTGGTAATCTGAGTGCGAGGTTAACACTTATGACTTCCAGATGTAGTGAGAAAATGGTGTCTAAATTTTAGTGTGCTTGAAGTTGTTGGAGGCAATGAGCCAAAGGTTTTGGATGGCATAGAGTTTGAGTGGTGGATCTGCCTATTGCTTTGAGATAGTTAATCTACCTGTAACAGTCTTCTTCTATCTTATTTCTTCTAGATAGTGAGTCCTTTGGGTAGTGAGCCCTTGGGAGTGAGCCTAATTGTATTTGGTGTTGCTATTCATATATATGTAAGCTAATCCTCATCGTGATTTTTCCCTTCTTTTGTTTTCCACATAAATCTAGTGTTCTTATGTGTTTGGATGTGTTTGCATTACTATTTCATATGTTTACCTTCTGCTAATAGATGATGTAATGATGAAAAATGTATCCCCTTACATTTTTGCACTTGTTTAGGCCCTCCTTATTCAATTGAGTATAACATTTCCTTGATTTAGTGTTGTAATGTGTTTAACAAATTCACATTAGGTCTTGAGCCCTTGTAAACTAAATGAACTTAGTTGTGCCTTATTTAGGGTGTTGTAAAGTGTACCTTTACACTTTCACACTAATCTAGGGTTTTATTAATAAATTAGGTTTTTTTATGCCTTATTTAGTCCTATTTTGCATCCACAAGCCTTAATTAATACATCTTTATGAGATTAATCCCAACACATATGTAATGACCAATCATAAATTAATATTTTTGGATTGTATGACCCATATTTAGTGATCTGGGACTCATACACTACCTTGGTCATATGAGTCCCACCTAAGTTTCAGGGCCCCAATCTTGATTTCACATTAATCTAAGCATTTCTTGAAAAATATGTCCCAAAGCTTAGCTTAATGGGAACCATACACCAATTCTAGCATATGAGTCCCATGTGGCTTAAACCTAAATTAAATTCAAATTCTTGACAAGATTTTATTCTCTTAGATTTGATGTTGGCTTGTAGTGTTGTAATTTCAAAATTTGGCATAAAAAAGTATAAATATGTACAAGGTTATTTCATTCATTTTCGCCTAAGACTTTCATGAGATAATTTCTAATAGAAAGTTGGAGCTTACAAGAGCATTCAAGAGTTGATTGTAAAGTTTTTTAGAGCATTATTCAAAGCATCAAGCATCATGTCAAAGTCATCATGCATCATGTTTGTTTTTTAGCTAACATTTGTGATGTAGGGTTTCATGATTCAACTAAGCATTCAAGTCAAGATCCATATCATTCAAGAAAGAGTCAAGATCTACATCCTTTGGATCCATTTCATACATGTTTGTAGCACTTTATTCTTAGGGTTTAGTGAGTTGCAACATATCATTTTTTTCATTCATCATTCCTCTTTTCCAATTCCATTTGATTTCATTTCAAGGTTTGATTACCAAAATGGGGTTTGAACAAGGCAAAACCCTCTCTACTCACAAATCAACATTTTCCCCTCTCTGTAGTGTGTGATTTATAGACCTAGGTTGAAGACACATTGAAGAGCAAGATTGGAAATAAGTTTTCAAGGTTGCAAAGTTTTCCAAGTTATGACCTTGTTTAAAAGATCACTAAAAGACATCTACATAGCAGAATTCAACATTTTAGATCCGAGAAATAGGTTGAGAAGATAGAGCAGAGATTGAAGAGTAGATTCAAATCTTGATCCTTTGAAAAAGCTAAGTAGGAATGATCTGCTACTTTTGGCATATGAGTCCTAGTATAGTCAAATTTCTAGATTTCAAGAGTTCCAGACTTGTCATTGCCAGATTTATGTTCTTGCCCAATAACCCTAATCTAGGACTAAATCAACCAGCCTAGTGTATGAGTCCCAATGTGCTTTAAATTCAGTATTTTCAGTATTTCATGTCTTAATTCAAGCTGCTATAGGTTTCCAGGTGCCCCTCTGTACTTTTCCAATTTACTGTTATGTTTTGCATTCATTTTTAGGTCATCTATTCAAGTTTTTCATATCATTAGGTTTGATTAATAGGTTTTGCATGTTACTTGTCTTTCCAAGCCCTATCTTGGTGGTGAACCCTCTTTTAGTCCTTAATCACACCCTAGGATACCTTATTGCGAGATCTCTTTCCCTTTGCTACCTTTGGATTGAGATCTCTAAGGTCTCCTTGAATGTACAATAAGAGTGAAATAGGAACACTATCCTTGTGCTCCATCTCTCCTCAAAGGTGGGACACCCTATTTCTGTTGTTACACATGATAAGGGTTTAATGGTTAATAAGAGTTTTAAAACATACTGAGCGATTAAATTTTTTAATGTACAACTGATTCACCCCCTCTTAGTTGTCCTATGCATCTAACATAATAGTCATTCATAAGTCTACATTTCTACATTTAACACTTATTGTTTTAAAGAAAATGTGTTGGGAAAATGTGTGTTGTTCAACTTGCATACTGTTATAGTATAAAATTGATATTATTTGTGGTGCACCTAGGGATATAGGGATGTGTGCATCACATGGGTTAGACATTCTTACAACTACTTTAAGCATTGTATGTGATATTGGAATAAACATATATTATGGGTTTGCACGTTGATAAAATATAGTATCGAAAAGTAAATGAGGGGGAAAATGGATTTGTAAGAACATGGTATTAGTCACATGGTTTATATAATACCACTTTGTAGTTTTGTACAAGCCTATTTCTATAAAATAAAGTGAGTAGTGGTTGAGGTTGGTTTGTGTGAGTATCTCTTCTAGGTTACACATGTGAGGAAAGGAAAGATAGATTAGAATGTGTGGTTGCATGATTCTCGATTTATTGTTCACATGGAGTGCATGTAGAGAGATTTATGTTTCATAGATATTCATGAAGACTTTATTGATGTATTTTAATATGTATTTTTGAGATAATACATGAGTGATGGATTCTTTTGGAGGCTAGGTTTTTCCCTCTATGAGTTCTTTTCAAAGGTATATCTTGTGTCATATTGATGGTATATTTATATATAAGCTAGACCATCTGGATTTTTTATGTCTGTTAGATATATTAATATTTGTTGGTATATATCGGGTTCACAAAAATGAAATGAAAAGAAATAGGGGAGATGATATCAAATGTGGAATGTGGGTGTGTTAATGGACCTATTTCTCTTATTTCATTAGGAAATGAGATCCACACAAAGAATTGACTTACAACTCTCAGGTGAGCCAACATGAGGGAATCTGTTGATTTCCTTATGATTGAGGACGAGGGTATCAACCTGAATAATACTTTTGGGAGAAAAACTAAAAATAGTAAATCAACTCAATTATGCTCATTCAAACTTGAAACATTAATTTAAAGCATAGTATAGATAGAAACAACAAAGTTTTGGTAGATCTGGAAATAGCAGAGTGATGTGTACGTATCACCAAAATGTAGATTTGAGAGGCTAACTGGGACTAATTCACCTATAATATTTTTTGTATGTGGATTTTGAATACTTATCTGTATTGTAGTGCCCTCCCTGATTTACCCTTCCTTGAGTTGGATCGTTTGATTTTATGTGTTTAATTTAAAAACGTTTGATGAGATTTTATTTTGACGATTTGATGCATTAAATAAACCTTTATGCTAACGGCATACATTAGATATATAAGCAAATAAAAATGTAAATATCTATAATAAAAGATAATATTAAATAAAGTAAATAAGTAATAATAAATAATAAACAAATTATAAAACAATTAATGAATGATAAATAAATCAAAGGTTATGCATTGACAAGTAAGGTCGGTCTTAATATAGTTATTCTAGTGACAGTTTTGTAACTGCTCTGGAGAGGGTAAATGCAACCCATTTTGGAAGATTCTTTTCAACTAACAGTTAGTGGGATTAATGAATGAAACTAATGAAAATAACTATTCAAAATGTTTGCATTCCAAAATTAAGGAAAAGGAAGCGGTTACACTCTTTATGGAGAGAGTGGTCTGTAGATTTTGGGAGGGATTGGTAGCATCCTCATGCACGGCCGGTTCCATTAGAAGGAGCATTGAAGGGATTTCGCGGAGGGAAGGCTTGTCTCTGAATATGGTGGTTTTTCTTTAAGTTTTCATCTTCTACGGCTTCCGGAAGGATTTGGTGTGTCTGAAACACCCTGCAACACTGCTTACGGCGTCCCAAATGTTTACTGCCGGGATAATCCGACCACTAGGATCCGTTTTGGAGACTCCTGAAATGCCTACGTGATATGCTTTAGACGGATATGATACTCTAACATCAAATAAGGACCATTGTTCCTCATACACCGTTCAAATTTCTGTAGATAAAAACTACAACATTAATGCTGAAAAGAATCCCCCAGGCAGTTTCTACAGAGAGGATGGTATGTTGGAGTGTCGCGCAGTTGAGGAGGTCTTTACCATGGGATCCGTTACAGACCTGACCTTCTCTGTTGAGGCATCGGTCATAGAGTCGGCGGTAACCAGTGAGGTAAGTATGGATATCACATATGAAACTATTTGCCTCTTTCTTTTCACTAGTTGTCGTTGATAACTGAGGAAATACTCTCATATACGGCTCATAACAGGCCGGGCTTAAGTGTCACACACTAAGCTTTGACCGGTCGATGTTCTTTTTCTTTTTCCCGTTTCGTTGAGTTTTCCGTTGGGCTGTCTATGCTATGGTCATCCGATGGTTGATGAATAGTCTTACGGATTGTCAGGTAAGTATTGTTACTCGGAAGACAATTCTATGTCAGGGTAGTACTTACTCTGCAGCAAATTCCAAAAGCAGCTCCTGTTATTAATTTCCAACGCGTCCAAATTGAATTTCAAATCAGCCTAAATTTCTCACTGTTTGAACGAAATTTAAATTTCAAACAGTTTATCTCTACTTTTTATTTTGCCTTAGCGATCTCTACTGGCATACGCATTTCAGCTGAAAGTTGACGCCAAATCGTTTGCACGGAGTAAGATAGTGAGAGACTGTTAAGGGGCAGCAACGAAGCGGTGGGGATCAGAAAAGTAAGGCCAAAGCTACGATTAATTCTTTTCATGATCACATGCTCAAGTTGAGATCTAAAAATCAGGCAACGATGAACACCGTTGTCACCGACAATTACAGGTTTGTTTACTGATTCCTCCCCTATTTCCCCAATTGCTTTTCCTCTGCTTAGAAAGAATATTGTTCATTGGCTCCACCAGATTCTCAATTAGCACATCAAATAAGGTAAAGACATACCCAAACATTGAGCCCAAGGTGAATTGCATAGCACTATAGAAAACACATCACAATCGGTTATTGAGATCAATCTAGAAGAAGACAATTTTCTACTGTTAATTTGGTTTGAGAAAAGTATTAGCACCATAGAATCACATTTGGATTCATTTATATCAGCTTGGACTTGGTTTGACAATTGCTTTTGGGAGAATGGTGCGCCTGATGTGAGCTAATTAGCTCAGTTATTCAGATTCATTATCACGAATTTCTTAGGGTCAATGTGTGGACAAAATAACATGAAATATGTATGATAGAGTAGGCCCCATAAAATGTCTTAATTTTGTTCCTCAACTACTTAGATTTTTCAAAGATTTTGAACAATTTTGAGAGAAAGAGAAGTTAAAATTTTGTCTCTACATTTTAAATGCAATAAATTTTTCATTTATTAGAAAATATAAAAAGTGTATTCTTAAATTTGAAGCTTGAAAATATTTTCCTCTTCAAAATAAATTATAATGAGTACATTAAATAGAAAATAGACAATGAAATATGATTAGTTCTTTTAACATATTTAATGTTCATTACAATATCATTTTAACTTTTTATATGTTTAAATTGTTGATCAAATCATTATAAATTATTGTTCACACACATATATAGTTTTTTTTAATCAATACCTACATTAGGTTAAACCCTAATTTCTATTAAATTTTATATATTTTTATATAAGTACAACCAAAATATTATATAATTATTCTAAAATAACTCATATACTTTACTTTTTTTTGTGTGAAAATGAATAAAATAGTTATATATTCTATTTATTTATTAACTTGTTTAATTGTGAATGTGATTATGTATAGTAATAATTTATATATTATATTCATATAAATCATATTAAATAAAGTAAACTCTTAAAATACAATATTTTTTAATTAAAAGAAATTAAGTCTAAAATAAAATAGTTTTATGTTTTATTTATTTATTTATTTATTTTAGGTACATGTATTTAAGTATTTATGTTAGTTTAGTAAAGAATTAATGTATTCACTTAATATTCAGTCCATCTATTATAGATAAAATTATTTAAGTAGTGTTTATATTAATATATTTATATTCTATTTAGTAACAAATATTGGTTGTTCACAAATAAAATTATTAATTAATACATTGTGGTTTTTGGAAATTTTTTAAAAATATATCTTAAGTAAAAATACATTAATTTTAGGTAAATAAAATAATCTTATGTTTTAGGTGGGGTCTTTATATTAAAGAAATTGGAAAATAACTCAAATTGAAAAATAGTAAAATGTTAAGAACTAGGCTCATTACAAGCTTATTTAACAAGTTTTGGAAACACTTGGAAAGGAATGCAAATTTTACTATGATACACTATATTGATTGTCAATAACATTTTGGGAGACCAATGAACCAGAGAATACATGTCCTAAGTTGTTGAAACAACAAATGTTTCTCATCTCTAAATAAATAAATGTTTATATGAATGCTCAACAAGACAAATAGACAGAATGTTCTGTGTCAACAATTATCTGAGAGTTAATTTAATTTCAGTGAAGAATGAGGTCTCTTGGAATCAGAATATTATTGGTGTAAAATCAATTAGATTTTGTGGTCAAATGTGTCAGTTGATGTGCTATCCTCCAAAAATGTGCAGACATTTGTGGATGTGTGCACCACCTCATTGATATCTTAGGTTTATTTGCAAGAATAGGTAGATTAGTGACAGGGTTGGTAAAATAAGGTGCAAGATGGGATTTTGTTATTTTCAAGTCCAAAATATCTTTGTAGGAGAGACCATATGAATAAAATTGTCTCATCTCTTCCTTCCATCATTGATGCATATCTAAGTCCGAAACAATATTCCTAATGACATCGACAACATTTTGCATTGCAGATGAAAAATGCCTCAAGTGTGGAGAAACCAATGCTTCATTTTGAATAGCATTGATTTGGTTTTGAATGGATATAATATTATCATTGATCCGAGATCGCAAGTGAGCCTCATCGAATCCCAGTATTGGATGTGGGTGGTTATGAGGTGGAGGGGGAGGCTGAACAAGTGGATCAATAAGAATATCATTAATATCAAATTGATCCATGATGTATATAAATGAACTTGCAAAAATTATACAAAATTAACATACATACACATACATACATCATTAACGTACATGAGTGTAAAATATCTAGGATACATGTACATACACATACATACATCATTTAACTTGTTCATATACTTACACATTTCAAAATGTAAAATCTAACTATGTAATTTTCTTACATGTACACATACTAAAAAATAAATTTAAAACACAAACAAAAAGCTCATTAATGTGATATGAAATCTCATTAAAAATTAAATCATTAATAATTTTTATTAGGAAAATTGTGATGGCTTAAGGGGTCCTCATAGGATGGCTTAAGGGGATCTATTAATGAAGTTCCTAGGACAAAATGATGTCTTAAGGGGATAAAATTTGGTGAAGTTGCTCAAGGCAACCAAATTGCATTAAGTTAAATATATATAATTTTTTAAAATGTACATTTAAAGGATGTAATTCATACTATATGATGGCTTTTAAGGGGCCCTAAGTATTGTTTTAAGGGGATCTATGGCTTAACTGTCCTAAGATAAAATGATGGCTTTAGGCTTTAGGGTTTAGTATATCAAAATAAAGCCATATGTTAAGACAGAATGATGGGTTTAGGGTTTAGTATATCAAAACAATTCTAATTATCACAAACTAAGTATATCAAAACATTTCTAAAAATGTTCAAAATGCGTGAATGCAATCCATCATAGATACACCTCTAAAAATTATAATTAAGAAAAAACACCAATTAAAAAATTAATACAATATTAATTAATAGATCCATCCAACCAAAAAATATCCATCCAACCAAATTCTTCATAAAATATCCATCCAAAGTCAAATTCTTTATAAAAATAAGATCATTGTTAGTGTGAACTACAAAATTGAATAAAAATCACTGAGATCATTGTCTTAAAATAAAGTGTTGTGACTCTCTACTGCATCTCTTCATTTCTTTGTGTTTTCCTTTTTAGAATATGATTATAGTCTCCTCTCATCTATCCATCGTTGATACTCATCTAAGTCCACATCAATGGATCTAATGGTATCAACAACATTTTGCATCATAGATGCAAAACGCTTCAAATGTGGTGGAATACATTCTTCATTCTGAATAGCATTGATTAGATCATGAATGGATCTAACATTCACATCAATCTCTACTTGCAAGCGAGCACCATCAAATGGAAGTGGTGGAGATGGGGGGTTATGAGGCAAAGTGGGTGGAGGTGGAGGTGAAGGGGGTGGAGATGGAGGGCATGGAGATGGATTACAGATATTGTCAATATTGAATTGATCCATGATCTAGATATAAGTTCAAACCTGCATTAAATTTGTATTTTCAAAATGTAAGATACATGTATAAAAATCCCCTTAAACCATTCAATATAAATGACCTAACTGAATACAAATGAAAAATGTGTAAGGCTTATTTATGTCTAAGGCACGTAAATGAAAAAAATAAATAAAATTAATGTGATTTGTAAAATCTCATTAATTGCCTAAGGCATGGCTTAAGGGGATCTATGAATTAAGGTCTTAGGAAAAAATGACGACTTAAGGAAATAAATTTTGGAAAAGTTTCCCAAGGCAGCCAAATTTCATTAAGGTACTAGGACTTGAAACGATAGCTTTAGGGTTTAGGTTTAGGGTAATAGGATGGCTTAAGGGGATCTATGAATTAATGTACTTGGAAAAAATGATGGCTTTAGGGTTTAGGGTTTAGGGTAATAGGATTACTTAAGGGGATTTGTGAAGTAAGCTCCTAGGAGAAAACATTTGATGGCTTAAGGGGCTAAGATTTGGTGAAGTGCAAGATAGTGCTTCTAGCTTTAACTAATTATGTTTACATCAATGTCAAACTAAATACATGGAAAATCACATGAAGCACTATCATTATCAACTCTATGTACTTACTATAAGTTAATATTTTAAAGGGTTATCAAAAGGGCTATCAAAAGGTTTAGGGTAATAGGATGGCTTAAGGGGATCTATGAAGCAAGTTAAAACATAAAAAAGATTTAGAGTAACCACAATTTGAACTTATCATTGTGTTCTATGTAATGTATAGTGCTACATTCTCCCTATAATAACCCACTTTTGACAATTTAGGATAGTATCTATGGTCTACCCTTGAATTTATAGAAATGCCTATATTTAGAGAAAATCATTTATTGAATTATTTTTGCAAACAACATTGGGGTTCTTCATTTTGAGTGTGATGAAAACTAGAACCTAAAAATGTTGAAGCTTGGGTGGCCCTTGGAATAATGGACTTGCAAGTTAGTGAAAAAGGTAGTTTTCATGAAGGAATGGAAAAGATGCATAGAGCCTTTGAATTATACATGTACTGTGCAATGATATTGAATCATTTAGCAAACCATTTTTTCTTCACAAGACAACATTTTCTTGTGGAACAGTTGATTGAGATAGCTCTTGTTTCAATTGACCAGCCTCTCATGAAATATCATTCATATTATAATCTTGCAATATCTTATCATGAGAATGTTGGCCCCACAGTTGTCATTGCACCAAAAGATCGACCTGTTAATTCCTGATACAACTGTCAAAGTTAACGGATCCATGGAAATCTCGAGGGGAGCACTGACCATCTGCCAATAAACTCCCCCGAGGGGATTCGAACCTGACACCTTTGGCTCTGATACCAATTATTGGCCCCGCAGTTGTCGTGCACCAAAAGACTGACCTGTTAATGCCAGATACAACTGCCAAAGTTAATGGATCCATCGGAGGTGGTTAGTCCATGTTGTGAATCCTGAGGGGAGTGTTGACCATCTACCAACAAAGAAGCCTTCATTGTCCCCTTCCATGAGAAGCCTCTCTTGAAATGTTTGAGGCATTAACAACCCTAACAAGAGGAAGGTGGTTTTTAACTTCCTCATATCTTCCCTTACATATGTGGTTATTTTGTAGGAAAATAGGTTGGTTTTTAACTAAATATCATGTATATTATGATGTAAGCAAGGGAGGCTTGCAACACACTCAAACACAAAACAATAATCCTCAAGTCACAAAAACTCAAATTTCTTCACTTTTCACCAAATCTACATATTTCCTTGTAGCACTAGGAACCCATTCAATCAAGTTTAACTATTCAATGACCTTCTTTCAAACCAAGTCCTCACCAATTTCAAGGACCCATCAAGGAACCTTTCAACATATCCCAAACACACAAAAGGTTGCTTTGTCACAACTCATTCAAATAAGGCTTTTAACGCCAATTAGGCCTCCAAATAGGCCTCTTTTCAAAAGAGAATTGTCTCTAAACCTCTTGGAAAGCACTCACCAGGTGTTCAAACCACTATTTTTACAATTTATTTGAAGAAACACTCATTCCATATATCCAAAACAAGAAACCCTCTCTTTAAGCCTAGAAAATAGGGTTTTATTGAAAATCTAACATACCACCTTCAAAAAACCTTGTAACCACCTCAGACAAGTTCAATTAGGCTTGTAAACTCAAAACATCAACAAATCACACTGTCCCAACAAGATTCTAACTTTGGCATATCAAAATCTCAAGATTTCATAAGGAAGTCGCCAATTCACTCCCTAGGGCTTCATTCCCAACTTAACTCTTGACCTCCCTTGCAAAACTTCAACATTTCCCCATCTTTTTACTGATGATGCAAACCCATTCCTTAAGCCACAATGATCACAGTATGAGGATTGGGTCAATTTTCCATTTTAATTGACTTGCAAACCCTTGAGACTGTGTATACAAACCAGTTCAAGAAAATAGTCTATAAAATGCACCAACTTCAATGAAAAACCTTCAAAGATGATTCAAATGAAAGATAAAATGCTATGATATGCTATTTCAAATCAAAATGAATCATTGAACTATTGTACGGTCTATACAGTTTAGGAAATAAGAAGAAAACTCAGAAATCTGGTAAAAACAGTGCTACTTCAATTGTTATTGTTTCAAATCTTCAAAAATCAGACTTACAACAATGCCTTCCTCTTATTTATTATTTTTCCCTCTCAAATCAATTATCTAACTTCCACAAACTTCCTTTTGAAAAGGCTTGACCATTGAACTTCTTTTTTACAACTTTTTCCAATTTTGCAACATTGCACAATTAGCAACTTTTCACAATTTTTTTTATATTTTGAAGACTTGGCCACCTTGACACCTAAATATCACCAAATAAGACTAATTACAATATTAAATGGTCTCAAGACCTTATTTTATGTAAAACATACCCAAAATCTAAAGCCTAGATAACAACTTAAAAAATTGACAACTTAACAATGGTGCCCCTGCACCATATTATAATTGTTTAAAAAATTGGTTGCCTTGGGAAACTTTGCCAAATTTTGAGAAATTCTTTGATCCCCTTAAGACAGATTATATTAGGACCCCTTAAGATGTGGTTATTTTGTAGAAAACCATGTTGTTTGATGATTATACTTTTGGTTTTCTTTCTTTAATGGGAAGGCTCTAGTCTATAGTTTAGTCTACTACTCAACATGCATCTACTGGTCTTTACATGTTATTCTTGATGTATTTAAATGTAGGAGCATCCCTAGATAGTGTGACCTAGAATCTTGCATCATTTTAGAAAAGTGAGATCTTAGTTTAGCTATTTATTTTTTATTATTTTATAGTTACCAATTTGTGGTAGAGAAATTTATTTTATTTCACCATAATTTAAAATTGGGTTTTTCAATTTTGAGCATAGCTTTCAAGTTAGTGTTAAGAATCTCGTGTTAATGTTTGAAGTGATTTGGATGAGGACAAGATTATAAATTCTTGAGAGTTTTTATGGGTGGAAAGGTAAGAAATTTTGGTTTTGAAAGGCATGAACATTTATCTTGCATACCATTATCATCTACTTTTAATATTCAAAAAATATTAACATATATAGAATGAAAAAATTATGTGTATACTAGTGCAAGAGACTCCCCTTACAAATGTCAGACTCACCACAACAACAAAGAAACACCAAACAAGGATGCAAGAGAGAACCAACTCTTTTTTATTATTGTAATAAAAAATGACATTACATGGCTATATTCGCCATCATATGACCTTGACTTTGACAAGCCTGCAATTCCTCACCACAAAGCTAACTCCCCTCCCAAATTCATGCCTACCCCATTTGAATATTCTCGACCTTCCTCTCCCTACTCTGCCCGCATTCCAAGTTCGATGTAATTTTCCTTCCTAAACTTCCATGACCCAGGGTTCTCCCCCTCCTTGCATGCATTTTCTCCCCTTTTCTTCCTATTAATAGAATCCACATTAAAGTCTTGCATCCATGCTTGCCTTAGTGTTGTCATCCAATTCCCTGCAACATTAGTGTCACTAGGACAGTTACAAAATTTATGCACCATTATTCATGCAACCATCAACTTAGACGATTTGCACCTAAGATCCACTTTTGTCAACTATGATTAGGTTGATGGTGTGGCTATGGGTTCCCCTCTATCTCTAGTCATAGCCAACCTCTATATGGAGCATTTTGAAGAAACTACTCTTTTCTCCTTCCCCCTCAAACCAAGATGGTGGAAACGTTATGTGGATGACACTAACATTTGTTGGCCTCATGGCTTGGATAAGCTTGAAGAGTTCCATGTTCACCTCAATAGTATAGCCCATTATATCTCCTTCACCAAGGAGATTGAATCAGGAGGGCAACTTCCTTTCCTTGACATCGTGCTCATCAAAAAACCTAATGGCTTCCTTAGTCGTCATGTTTTTCTCAAGGCTACCCACACTAATCTCTACCTTCACTCTTCTATTCATCAACACCCATCCCAAAAACTTTGGGTCCTTAAAACTCTTTCCTTGAGAGCCTTTTGTATCTGTGATGAAGATAATCTAGACCAAGAGTTAACAATCTCTCATAAAATCTCTAAGGTCCTTCTTAAAAAAAGTCCTTGTTGTGCCTTCAAACCTTTTTCCACTATGAAGCATCGTCTCCCCTTGCTTAAGGACTCTAGAGACCATCAAGCATGAGTGAGTTCATAAATCTAGTATGGCAGACCAGTCATCTTCAACTAGGCATCACATTTGCTTAGAGAGCACTCAAGTTTTGTGCAAAGAAGACAATTTTTTCAAGAGGAAACTCAAGGAATCCATTCAAATCAACAACCACCCCTCGAACCTAAATCATGATGAGCGGTGGATTCTCAGCAACGCTCGACAGCCCTTGCTTTCCAACTTGTGCAACTTGGTTTAATCTTAGCCAGTCTTCCCCTTTCTTGTACAGTGGGTACCCATTCTATTGTCCTCCTCTTTCATCTTTCCTAGCCCGAGCTTCCCCCTTGCCTTGCTCCCCTCCTTTTTTATTTTGTGGTGTTTTGGATCCTCCCCTCCCCTTCTTCTTCCTCTTTGTTGTCTCATCCTCCCTTGCCCCTCCCCCTTTGTTTTTTCCCTCTCCCTTCCACCCTCTTCTTTTGTGATTTCTTATGAGCTTTGTTGATTCTTTTTGTTTGTTTTGTTCTTTTATTTTGATTTTTTCTTCTAATTTTCTTTTATTTTGTTTTTATCTAGTTATTGTTGTGTTCTTAAATTTTCATTTTTTCTTTATTTTTTCTTTTTCCCCTCTTAACTGCTTTCTTATATATATATACTTCTATTTGGTTTTTTCTTTTGTCTTTCTTCTTTATTTAGGATTTCTTTATAATATATCTAAATAAATATTTTTAAATTTATTTATTTTAAATATCTATATAGATTTAGTTTCCTTGTTTGATTTTAATTTTGTTTTTGACATCTATTTATATGTCTTGTTATTTTCTTTATTTCTCCTTGCATATACTTTCCTTTTGGTCTGCAATTTTATTTTTTCTTATTCTTTAAATAGTCTTCCTCCTTTTTATTTATTCCTTGATCTTTGTTGGTTTTTCTTTTTGATCGTTTTATTTTTATGGGTCTACTTCATCATTTTTCTTCTTCTTTTATATCTTTGATTTATTTATTTACATAGTTTTGTGTGTGTGTGTGTTTAATTTATTTTGCTTCTTTTTTCATTTATTTTGATAATTTTTAGTTTGCATTTCTTAATTATTTTTTATTTCTATTTTTTATTTTTGTTATTAATTTTAGAGTTTTATTGATTTCACCAAGTTTTGTCTTATTATTTTAGTCTATATTATAGATATCTGTAGAAATTTGTATAGATATCTTTCATAATATTTTGGTTTATTATATCTATATATTATATCCTTGTAGATTTTTCTCTTTTAATTAGTTTTTCATCCTTCTTTTTATTTATTTCCTTCCTTTCAAATGCTAGTACATATTATTTATTTCTTTTAAGTGGGAGAACCTATTTTAGGTGTATCTTTTTTGTCAATATATTATTTTTGAACCTTTTTTGCAAATAGCTAGTGTTTAGTCTTTTTCTTTTATTTTCTTTTTGTTGAGTTTTAATTAGGTTGGTATTCTTTTTGTCTTTGTTCATTCTCTTGTACTTAATTTGGTTGTCTTTCCATTTTTTGGGATGTCTTCTCCTTGGTTTGACCTTGAACCTCGATTAGTGTGCATCCTTCCTCTCTCCCTCTCTCTTTTTAGTTGCTCTAAGTCTGCAATCAACCATTTTCTCCTCTTGCTCTCTACCATCCTGATGATGGATCACAGAGTGTGATCCAAAACATTGATAAAAAAAGCTTTAACATAATCAAATCCAGAAACAAATTTAGTAGCAATATGGATTGTGGAAATTTATTAGCATTAACTTCACCATTGCACTTCACTTTGTCTTCGCTGTGTTGAGGGGACACCAAAGCATCTCTCCCTGGAATCTAGGATTTCCACTAATCAAGTCCCAACCAGGTCATTAAAGAGACTTAAACATAGCTCACTCTGATATAAGAAGGTCTCCTTGATGAAGAGCCTCCACATCATCCTTGCTCAATCATTCATCGCCACCTGTCATCACCATTCTCTTTTACTGTGATACCACATGACACTGCTCCATCGTGGAACATCCAAATATCCATCGTAGTGTCTGCAGGTTACCGCCATACCGCAGGCCCTCTTCATGGACTATCGTGAGAATGTGGGGTCTGTATCGCTATACCACAGACTCCTTCACCAAACTATCATGGGGTTGTAATTTCCATACTACCATACCGCAACCTCCATCATGGTTTGTCGTGGGGTTGTGGGTTACTCGCTATACTATAGGCTCCCTTGTATGATTATCTCCATGATATTGGAATATCGAAGGGACTCACCACGAAGTCACACCGAAAATAACCTATCAGCTTGATGAAGAACCTTCACAACCATCCACCTCCTATCATGAAATGCTTATCGCTATGTCGAAGGGACACAAAGTAAGGTCTCTTCAATATCCTCGTGTCACGTCGATAAACCAGTTCACCAACGTTGTTAACAATGAATGCCTACTGAACAAATGCTGAATGACAAAGTTTGTTCCTCCTAATTTCAAACTTTTGGAAATCTTCATGCTTAGCAACACAAATCAATGAGCCATTATTCAAAAGAAACATCACCTATTGTTGATGTAAGATTTCTCACCCCTTGGATGCTCTTGCATCACATACATATATATACATGCATACCTATTTATACTATATATATATATATACATGATGTGTATGTACATATATGTATGCACATGTACATGTATTTATAAACAAGTATTCTACATCAAACATGAAGCTTCTATGTTATCTTATAATGTAATCAAATATTGAATACCATTATCCTATAAGTTTTTAATATTTAGAAAATAATAATTTAATGAAATAAAAAAAGATATATACATATCTACATATATTAAAAAAAAATGGGCAATGAACCATTTCCTAGAATATCTATGCATGGACATTATTAGGGACCTCCTACTTAACTATGAAGGTGTTGAGTCATTTCAAAGAATGTTGCTTAATATTCATAAGTTCATTAACACTTGAGTGGAAAAGAAAACTAAGTACATTATCAATATCCATGTAACTAATTTAAAGTGATGATTGCTAATAGTGGTACATTGATATGTATGTAAGAAAAATATCAAAATTTCAAGTTTTCCATGGGGGATTATGCTCTACAATCTAACATGTTTTTTTCTTTCAATTTTGTTGTGACATGTAATCTTGGGCATTGAATGGATTCACACATTGGGTGTCATTCCATGGGATTTCACTATTTAATATGGATCTAATTGAAGAGTCGTAAGTCATATGATACATACATGCATACATATACACATACATACATACATACATTCTTAATTATATGTATATGTATATACATACTTATGTATATGAATGTATATACATATACATATAATTAAGAATGTATGTACGTATGTATGTATGTATATATGTATTTTGGAAAAGTCTTTCAATGGTTTCAAAATAGTTAAATTTAAGAGTTTTTATTTCATATTTTAGAGTTGAAAAATATACACATACATATATGCATACATATATACATATATATACATACATACATACATATGTACATACATATATACATATATATACATACATATATATACCAAGTTCATTTGTTGTCTATACTAGGTTCATTTTTTTGTTTAACATTTTTTGTTTATTTTCTAAGGGTTTCATGTTTTTGATAGGTTTGGATTGAGCTAAAGAAATTCATGAGAACTACAAAGAATAAAAAAAAACATAAATTAATCATTATTCACAAAAAATAGAAAAAAATGCAAAAAAATCGGTTCAAACACCTATTTGGTGTGGTCGTTGGGTCATCGTTGGGTTGTTGGGGTTGTTGGAGCTCTCAACCAAGATCTCGTCTATGAAAATGAGATGGGGTTCAATTTTTTTTAAATAAATACCTTCATGAAACAGGATCTCATTTTTTACAAATTGGGATCCCATTTTGTAAAGAACAAGATCCCATTTCCCAATGATGGGCTCGGGAGGTCAAAACAAAATGAGATCCCATTTTTTTAAAAACAGGATCCATTTATATTTTTGGCTCGGACCCGAACCTAAACAGGATCCCATTCTATTGGACCTATTTTTCGGCTTTTTAACTAAGGTCAAAATTTCCACCTTAAGTGGACTCATCTTTGTGCTTTTACCCATTTGGAGGGAATACATATAGAGCTTTAACTATGTAATTTATGGATTTTAACTTTCTTTTTACATAATTTTTTTTTATGTATAATAAATAATGTGTTCTTGAATTTCAATAGTAAATAATTTGTTCTTGGATATGTATAAACTAAATAAATAAATTTATGTTTTCATCTTCATTTATCAAAATGAAAAAGATCAATCTGATGGTGGGAATTTTATTAATTAAAACAGTTGAAAATAAAACTAAATTATTTGATGCTCAAAAAGTAATCCTCTTTCCACCCATTATACCTAATTTATGTTTCCCATTGTTCTATAAATAAATAAGCATATGTTGTTTAAAATATTTTTTAATCCTAAAATCTATTTTTGATGCTTCAATATTTTAGTGACCAATAACTTATATTTTTTGAGTATAAGACCATATTTTCATAATATATTTCTAAAACTCCTTCCTAAAAGAATCTCTTTATACCCTTTCTCAATAATTGTTCTAATATTTTATCAACCAATTGTTTTATAATATTTTAGTGTGAAGCTATATTTTTATTATACATTTCTAAAAACCTTTCCTAAAAGAATCTCTTAGACCCCTTTTTAAAAATAATTTTATTTATTCATCAACTATTTTATTTGCTAAATACATGAAAATATATATAAATAGGTAAAATGAAAAACCTTTTTTTATAGCTAGGTTGTTGTCATGAGGCAACTCCCTTTTAGTAAATATAAAAAATTAAATAAAAAATACCTTATAGGAGGGTTTGAGTATTGGAGTCAAAACTTCCAAGTGAATTTATTTTTTAAGCCTTGATAATATTCATGATCTCAAATATTCAAAGCTACTAACTTTTAATCTCCTTCCTCATTTTCATTGTAGTAGTAACTACCTCTTGTGATACAATGGATGATGTATGGAATTCATTCAATTAGTTCTATTAGCTTTCTTTTCTAGTCCTATGTTAGTAGTGGTGTGTTCCTTGTTGGTGTAGAATATTCTATGACATATTCTCTCATGATTTTTTTTTCTTTTTGAAGATAAGATTGCTTAGGTGTACTTTTTAGCCTTACTCTTTTATTGAGTTGGATGACACTTTTCAAGGAGTGATTTCTCTCCTTTGCACTATATATGTACATCTTCTCACGAGTTTATTTATTTTAGATAGCTATGGATTATTAATCTTTCTATGATATATTCTTTCTTGCAACATTTTATGTTTTCTAAATAACTTATAGGACATGTGATTTCTTGTCTATCATTCCCAAAATGTTATTGACAATCAATATAGTGTATCATGGTAAAATTTGCATTCCTTTCCAAGTGTTTCCAAAACTTGTTAAATAAGCTTGTAATGAGCCTAGTTCTTAACATTTTACTATTTTTCAATTTGAGTTATTTTCCAATTTCTTTAATATAAAGACCCCACATAAAACATAAGATTATTTTATTTACCTAAAATTAATGTATTTTTACTTAAGATATGTTTTTAAAAAATTTCCAAAAACCACAATGTATTAATTAATAATTTTATTTGTGAACAACCAATATTTGTTACTAAATAGAATATAAATATATTAATATAAACACTACTTAAATAATTTTATCTATAATAGATGGACTGAATATTAAGTGAATATATTAATTCTTTACTAAACTAACATAAATACTTAAATACATGTACCTAAAATAAATAAATAAATAAAACATAAAACTATTTTATTTTAGACTTAATTTCTTTTAATTAAAAAATATTGTATTTTAAGAGTTTACTTTATTTAATATGATTTATATGAATATAATATATAAATTATTACCATACATAATCAC
This sequence comes from Sequoia sempervirens, assembly GCA_007258455.2. NCBI lineage: Eukaryota > Viridiplantae > Streptophyta > Pinopsida > Cupressales > Cupressaceae > Sequoia > Sequoia sempervirens. The sequence continues at coordinate 1,383 of VDFB02393060.1, read as the reverse complement.
ATTCACAAGTAAACAAATTAATAAATAAATAGAATATATAACTATTTTATTCATTTTCACACAAAAAATAAGTAAAGTATATGAGTTATTTTAGAATAATGATATTGTAATGAACATTAAATATGTTAAAAGAACTAATCATATTTCATTGTCCATTTTCTATTTAATGTAATCATTATAATTTATTTTGAAGAGGAAAATATTTTCAAGCTTCAAATTTAAGAATACACTTTTTATATTTTCTAATAAATGAAAAATTTATTGCATTTAAAATGTAGAGATAAAATTTTAACTTCTCTTTCTTTCAAAATTGTTCAAAATCTTTGAAAAATCTAAGTAGTTGAGGAACAAAATTAAGGCATTTTATGGGGCCTACTCTATCATACATATTTCATGTTATTTTGTCCACACATTGACCCTAAGAAATTCGTGATAATGAATCTGAATAACTGAGCTAATCCACATCAGGTGCACCATTCTCCCAAAAGCAATTGTCAAACCAAGTCCAGGTTGATATAAATGAATCCAAATGCGATTCTATGGTGCTAATACTTTTCTCAAACCAAATTAACGGTAGAAAATTGTCTTCTTCCAGATTGATCTCAATAACCGATTGTGCTGTGTTTTCTATAGTGCTATGCAATTCACCTTGGGCTCCGCCAAATTTATAGCCACTCTAAAATGTTTGGGTATGTCTTTACCTTATCTGACGTGGGTACCTCTGGAACACTGCATTTCACAGGGGCATGTGCTAATTGAGAATCTGGTGGAACCAATGAACAATATTCTTTCTAAGCAGAGGAAAAGCAGTTGGGGAAATAGGGGAGGAATCAGTAAACAAACCTGTAATTGTCGGTGACAACGGTGTTCATCGTGGCCTGATTTTTAGATCTCAACTTGAGCGTGTGATCATGAAAAGAATTAATCGTGACTTTGGCCTTACTTTTCTGATCCCCACCGCTTCGTTGCTGCCCCTTAACAGTCTCTCACTATCTTACTCCGTGCAAACGATTTGACATCAACTTTCAGCTGAAATGAGTATTCCAGTAGAAATAAAAAGCAGAGATAAACTATTGAAATTTAAATTTCATTCAAATAGCGGGAAATTTAGGCTGATTTGAAATTCAATTTAGGCGCATTGGAAATTAATAACAGGAGCTGGTTTTGGAGTTTGCTGCAGAGTAAGTACGACCCTGACATAGAATTCCTTGTCAAGTAACAGTACTTCCCTGATAATCTGTAAGACTATTCATCAGCCATCGAATGACCATAGCATAGCCAGCCCAACGGAAAACTCAACGCAAACGGGAAAAAGGAAAAGAACATCGACCGGTCAAAGCTTAGTGTGTGACACTTAAGCTCGGCCCTCTTCTAAGCTTATAA
>VDFB02393059.1:0-26380 GCA_007258455.2 Sequoia sempervirens | reverse complement strand
GTGTCATTTTGCAATTGAGGTGATTTTATGCTTAGTCATGTTTGAGTATGGTGGGGATCCATAATGTTTAAGTTTCTCTCACTTGGTAGTTTTGGGTAGATGGATTTTAGGCTTCTAGAAGCAGTGGGGAAAATTGGATTTATGTTGGATTTTTCATGGTTAGTCCCTTGTGATTCATTTGATCTTATTCCTATTTCGAGCTCTTGTGGGTGTACCTTGTTTCATGGTTTTCTTTCCTTGGGTTATGGCTTTGAGAGAGAAGATTTATGCCTCGCATACATTCTTGGTTGTTGTGATTTTAGTTCTTTACATGTTTTGGTACACCCCTTCATGTTGTGAGTTTTGTGTTTCGGGGCTATTAGGGAGAGTGGATCTTCATGGGGGCCAGCGCACAAAGGGGCGGCCTAGGTAACCCATGGAAGAGTTCCCAAGTAACAAGTGATAACCTAATAAAATTAATTAGTGGGTTGGGTAGGATCACACTAAATAAGAATGAATAAGATGTCCCACCCATGTCATTAGTGCTTTCGCAGACTAAGGGTGGGCTGAGAAGGCCATGGTCGGCAAGTTCATTACCTTGTCCTCATTAAAGGTTAGTGAACCCACATGTGTCACCCTATGGGGCCGACACCTATTGAGAGGCAGCTTGGGTAACCATAGATGGGGGTTGGCGCCTAGTGAGAGGTAGCCTGGGTAACCCATGTAGGGTTGTGCGATGACACTCTCCCTTAGCATCCCTCGTCATTCTTTTCCTTTGTGTGCCTCGAGAAGTAGTCATTTTGATGTTGTTGATATTCATGTTCTTGTTACTCTTGTGTTGTTGAGTCTTGTAGCCCTTCCGCATGACTGATCTTTGTCGTGGGTCTTCCTTGTCAACTCCTAGCATGGGGGGTGGGCCTTCGGGTCCACGTGGTCAAGTGGAACGTGCTTTGTACCCCATTGGGTTCCCAGATAGTGTTCGTGAAGTGCAAAATTCATGTTGTTGCAAAAGATCTAGAGCTTCATTGTAGTTCCATTGTACCATGTTCAGTTTAGGATTACTCTTGTATTTGATGTATATTTCCCACTTTGAGTCGGGAAGTACAAATGTGCATATGTAATCTTGTGAACGATGTAATTTCTTTTATCAATGTACTTGTATATTCCGATTTGATCAATGTAATGTATATATGTATTTATTCTCTTCATTATGCTAGGTGTTCGTATATGGATACTTCTCATTTATGTAATGTCATGGATGGATGATTAATGTAACCTTAATTCTATATTATGGTTTATCATGTAATTTTGGAATTCGTTAATCATCGTTAAGGGTTTGGGTTTATGTTTAGTAATGTCGTAACGTGTACCCCAAAGGACGTAGTTGTTAAATTGTATATGTATAGTTGCATAACATGTGTTGTTGTTAATGTTCATTTTATGTTATGTTTTACTTTAAAAAAAATGTGTTTTAATTTGTTAGTTAAGTTGTCCTTTGGGGTTTGTGTGATGGGGCATTACAACTTGGAATCAGAGCCAAGTTTGCAAACACTGGGTACTCTAGGTTAGTTGAGTCCATTAGGTTAACCTTTGCGCTTAGCACTTGATCTCACATGTTCCCCTCTATTTTTGTGCAGGAACATGCCTTGGGGTAGGGGTCATGGTCATGGAAGAGGCTGAGGTGGTGGCTACAGAGCCAACCGCCAAAGTTCGTCGCCTCTGAGTTCCCATGGTTCAGAACGAGAGGAACGTCAAAGTTCCCAAAACAATCCGAGAGGCGGAGGATAAAACCCGGAGCAACCGGGTTTGGAAGGATGGAAGTTGCAACACCTACTTGAGGAGATTCTTAGTTGTTTAGGCCCTAGGAAAGAGGAGTAGCGAGTGGAGAGAGAAAGAGAGAGATCACCAAGGTGGAGGGAATTAGCAGTAGAGCAGGATGTCGTAGTGGCGAGTCACATGAGAGACCTATTGAGAGCACAACCTCCCACATTTGATGGTATTGGTGGAGGACTAGAGGCAGAAACATGGTTGATTGATCTGGACCGATGCTTTTCTATGCACCCTTATGGTAGTAATACTAAGGCTAGGTGCGCCATCATGCACCTCAGAGGCTTTGCATCCACTTGGTGGCTACTAGAAGAGCAGAAATTGCACCTAGACATCAACATGGTGACTTGGGAGTTATTTTTGGAGAGATTCAGGGCCTGTTTCCTTTCAAACCACTAGAGACAATGTCAAGCAGATGAATTCCATGAGTTGAGACAAATGGCAATGTTTGTTGAGCAGCACGAGTGTCCGTTCTATGAGCTCAAGTAGTATGTGGGAATCAGTAATGATGAGGCTATGCTAGTACAACACTTTGTCAAGGGTTTAAACACCAGAATCAATGGAGGATTATGGGTCTTCAAGATAAAGACAATGGAGGTAGCCGTTAAAAAGGATTTTCTTATGGAGGAAAACTTGGCAATGGCTTTGGGAGGCCACATAGATGTTTAGATTGGCAGTGCACCTACATCTAGTTTTGGTTCTCGAGGTGGGCAGTCTCAAGCTGCAGGCTCTTCCAGGAGTCATTGTGCACCCTCAAAGGGTGGTCAGCAGCAGCAGCAGCAGTTGCAACCTAAGCACAATAATTCTCAGTCTCAACAGAGTGGCAGATCTCAGGCCAGAAATAATCAGAATTGGCAATGAAATCAGTGTAACTATTTTGAGTAGCCTACATAGAGTACACATTCGACATCTAATCAGGGCAGTTTCAAACAGTCTATTATTGTTTCTCCTGCAGTCAATAGGGGCATATTGCTAGACAATGTATAAAGAGGAACACTATAGGTTTTAGTCAAAGGTCAACCACTTCTGAGCCAATGGTGGGCAATGTGGGAAAATCACAGCGAGTTTTCGGTAGTTGACAACTGTCAAGCTGATCATCAGGGCACCATGGTTGAGACATCAGGTGTGTTACAAGGCACTAGTATTTATATTCTCTTTGATTTTGGTGCATCAGATTCATTTATTTCTCCTTTAGTAGTAGAGTGTTGTAGACTGATGGCAGTAAGGCAAGGCATTAAGTGGTAGGTTGAATTGGCCTTCGGGGCAAAGGTAGCAGTTGAATTGCTTGTTTAGGGTTGTAGTTTGAATTGGGTCATTGGTGACTACGGTGGACCTCTGAATCCTACCTCTTGGTTCCTATGATGTTGTTTTAGGTATGGATTGGTTGAGTGCTCATCGAGGTATAATAGATTATCATCGCAAGGTTGTGTGATGTATACATTATTCAAGTAGCAAGGTTGAGATTGTTGGCATACAAAGACCCATCTCACTACATATGATCTTTGCCATGCAATTGAAGAGGTGTTTCTACCAGGGTTGTCAGCTATTTGTTGTGTCAGTCAATGATGTGGATTTGGGAGAGAGTCAAGAGGTGTCATTGGATGACTATCCTCTCCTCAAGTAGTTCTCAGACGTTTTTCCTAGTGAAATTCTAGGGATGCCACCAAAGTGTGACATCGACTTCAAAATTGACCTTGTACCTAGAGCTGAGCCTATATCTCGAGCTCCATATCGGATGACAACACAAGAACTTCAGGAGCTTCGTTTGCAATTGGAGGAGTTATTAGCAAAAGAGTCCATTTGTTCTAGTTTTTCCCCTTGGGGAGCACCCGTGATATTCGTGAAGGACGGTTCCCTCTGTTTGCGCATTGATTATAGATAGCTAAACAAAGTGACGGTGAAGAACCGATACCCTTGTCGAGAATTGATGATCTGTTTGATCAGATAAAGTGGGCTTAGTGTCTTAGGACAAGGAGTAAGACTAAAAAGAGGGTTTTTGTTTTTTTTATGAGCTTAAAGATGTTGTGGATATGCATGAGGAGGTCATTGAGGAGAATATGGCCTCGGTGAATGTCTTGGAAAATATGTTGTAGTTGTTTCTTTCTTTTTTTACTGGATCAACCTTGTTGTTGATGTTTTTGTTGTTGGTTTCCTGACGGGTTGACATTATTTTATCTTTTGTTAGCATTTTGGTTTTTTGGGCTGCTGGTTTTTTTTGCTTAGTTTCTTTTGTAGCTTGTTGTCTTTGTAAAGGGTTTTGGGGCCCCTTCAAAACCTTATTTTCCTTATCAAAAACATAAAGTAGCCCCAAGAATATTAACTCCTATTGATGCACGTACTTATAGGTCCCCTAGGTGCACTACACACACAATAAATAAATAATTACATTATAAACATTATGCAAGGTGTACAACACCTAATTCCTAACATTCTCCCACTTGTATAAATTGCATAAGGGGAACAAGTAACCTCAAAACATGAATCAAGTGAATGATCCATTTAGCCACATATACCATCAAGGAATCAAAGTGCTCCATGTGCTCCATCAAGATACCTGTAACAAGAAACAAAGTGACCACCATCCCAAGCATGAATTCTCTCATCCTCGATGATTCCAATGCACAAATATAAGAAGCCATCCAAAGAGAAGCCACACAATCTGTCACAATGAAGCATAAGTCATGCCTCAACTAATATCCCAAACACAAACACTCAATCCAAAGGTATCAATATGCACCAGTAGCTATCAAGATACACTAACCATAACTAAAATAGCACCCACAAAAAGTTCCAACACATCCAAATATCCATACCTCCAAGGTCTAAAAAACATAGTAAACTTGTGCCATCAACATAGACACCCATAAACTACAATCACAAACTCCATGTGCAAACCTATCAAAGAATGGCATACACATCTAAGAGCTCCCACTACATGGGTAATGAAAATATGAAAATCTCAAGGCATACCAAGTATACCAATATAAACTCATATAAGGTGTAAACAACATCATGTAGTACCAAGGAACATCCACAATGATATGAAAAATTTGTAAACCAATAACTTGTAATAGAAAATCTCACCACAAGTCTTCATAGCTCTCCTGCATTCTCCACACCCAACAAAGGAAAAAGATAAAGGAACCTCCATGTCATCACCCAAGAACATAAGTGAAAACATGTGACTACAAGCTAGTGATCATAATAGCTCCAACCAAACCTCAAAACCAATGTAATGTGAAACCAAATATCCAGGAAGATAACTAGGACCAAAGAGATAAATACTACACATCATATACTTGTAGAAAATCCTCCTACATACACCTCTAAATGCCAACTGTGTCAAGTATGATCTCCACAACACCCCAAAATAAAATCCATAACAACACCCAAATGTTCAATCACTAAGATCAAACATAACATATATATTATGTAACTAACATGGATGTAATCATCTCAAAACAAGAAGATCAAACTCCATATCCATTCCCATATCAGGAAATAATCTCCCAATGCATCTCCTAAAATCAACATAAATTAATGTACTCACAATGCATAAGGAGATAAACATGCCAACACTCCTCAAACGAACCCTCCAAAACCAAATATCCATAGCTCAAGATCCATATGCATGAGAAGACAAAGCATAAACATAATGCACCTAAAATAAATAATGGCCAATACCTCTAAAGTAAATCATCAAGTAGACCAAGAGTGGGGAATGAGAATACTCCAAGATATCCAATTCATCATGAATCATCCAAGAACACTCTCCTCATAGGTCCATTTTGAACTCACATCCAACCAAGGTGTAGGCTCCTAGGACTTGGACTACTAAAATCTCATCAAGAGTAACCATCTTAACACATGTCTCTAACCACATGAGAACTCTAACCTCACCTAAGTCTCCATGTATCCATGAGCATCTATAACCAATCAATACATGTCAAACTCCAAATGCAACATAGCACCATCATGAAGTAATCAAGAAAATGATCATGTACTCAATACAAAGAGAACCACACAAGATCAATGTCAAAGATCCAATCGCAAATCAGTAACATAAACATGACAACATGATATAACCATATCCTCCTAGGATATCACATAAAAAAATGCATACATTGTGGTCTCAAGAGAACATGTATCATGCCAAAACTCTAAACTAGTATCAAGAGTAAGCCATGACATAATACCAAACACTCTCAACCAATAATTAACATCTCTAATCACATGAAAATAACCACCTCCTGTCGATGAAACTCAAGATTTGAAAGAACCCTCACCACAGTGCTTTGCACACACGCCCCTCAGAGTGGGGACCCTCTTTTCTGGTGTCTTTTGACCTTGGTTTTATTGGACTTATCATTTTAGGGTCTTAACATGTTAGTCTTGCTAGCTTTGACCTTGCTTTGAGGAAGGAATTGATTGAAATTGAGTCTTAGGCAAACTCCGGGTTTTCACCTGGATCCGGGATTTTCCAGCTCTGGCGGATTTTCCCGGGCCCTGTTCCTTTATCCGTTTCTAGCTAGATTCTCTGAATTTGGGTTTCTGCTTGATCCCAGGATTTTCCATTCCTGGCGGATTTTCCCGGACTCTGCCAAAATCCCGATCTTCCTCATTTCCCCAGTTTCTGCATTTCTACAAAATCCGTGTTTCCGCGCATCTTGGGATTTTACGAAATTCCGTTCTGGGCTCGGGTTCCCAGACTTGTCAGAAATGTCTTGTCGCGCATTAATGGTCAAGGTACCTTTGCTCAAGTGGGTATAAGGGTGGATTTAGGGCATTTCAAGCATCATTCTGAGTTTATCTATTCACTTTCTTTTGCTCTGGCGATTACAAATTTCCATTTGAGCTTCGAGGATCGATCTTGGCTCGTGTGCGTGAGGATTGCTTGAGTGCCAGTGTTTGAGTTTTCATTGCTTGGACGTGTTTACTGCAGAGGTCATCTTTCTGAGCTCTAGGTTCTTCTACATCGATCCATGGTATGTTATCATTGCCCTTCTGTTTGTTTGCGTGCTGATTGAGGGTTTCTGCGTTTGGTGTTGTTAATGTTGGGTCGACCCTTGCTTGATCGTGATTTCATATTTATAGAGTCAGGGTTTGACCCGTCTTTTGTTATAGAACACTATTTCCTGTGCCCTATGAGCGCTATTTATCCATTAGATGGCATATGTATCAATTAGACGAGGTTCTGGGTGAGATTGCTTGCTCTTTTAGTGCAAAATTTGCTATTGGGCGAGGTTAGGGTTTTCCTTGGTGTTCGGCCCAGAATGGGGATTTCATTATGTTTGAGCGATTTTGTCCCTGTATCACGTTGACTTCCCCGTCTTGTGAAAATTTGAGTGCTTTAGGTAAATCCTTAGCTGATACTTTAAACCTTAAAGCTTGCTCTGGTATTAATGGTGAAGGTCTGGTTATTCAGATTAGGGCATCATTGTTTTGATATAGGGATTCATCCTTTGAGTGCTTCTGAGAAGTTGTTATCCTTTGCGTCCTGAGTTTTGTTGATTATTGTCAGTTTCGAAACCATTAGAACTCAGGTAGAGTAGATCTTGTGGTCATTTGAATTTTGGTTCGCGTTTCATAGTTTTTCGGGTTTCCGAGGTCCTCGTAGAATTCCGCTGCTTTCGGATTTTCCCGGTTTGGGCTTATTCCGTGGACTGGGGTTATTACCGGAACATTTTAAGTCGTCCGCGAAAATCAGTCCCATTCGGATTCCTCCGGTTTTCCCATCTGGCTTCGTCCCAATTGATATTTCGTTGATAGGATTAATGGAATGATTGTTAAATGCTTATTTCTTGTTGCCAATGGGTGAATTCTATGGTTATCTTTTGATCTTTCATCCGTACTAATGAGCTATTGGACTAATGATGCTTTGGCAACAGGAATCCGTCGATATTTCCCCGGATTTCTTTGTTTCTCGGATCTTCAAAGGATTAGCAGTAGTGATGGAGTTTAGTTGATTTATATGATTTATGCTAACCTTTTGGATTGGAATATGAACAACAATTGAATACTAATGATGATTTTTGGATATGCAGGCCGAATCAAGTAAAGCTGCTGCTAGGAAGTCTAAGGGTGGCACAGGGGCGTCATCCATTTCAGAGGCAGAGCGACTGAGACTAGACATGAAGAACCAGCTCCCCAAAGGCAAGGTATCATCTGTGTGGGCCGAAGTATCTGACACTAATGTTGGGGCTTGGAGGTATGAGGAGTTCAAGCAGAGGACGGCGGAGAAGGATTTGTCAGCCTTGAGGCAGGGGATGATGAACTCCAGATTAGTTCATGTGGCAGGGTTCCCTCTGGCGGTTCAGTGTTACGAGTTAATCTTGGAGTGCGCCAGACAATACGACTTTGATACACAGAGGGTGGTTAGCATTGAGGGAAGGGTCCTGGCCAACTTCGGTCCAGCCTCTATTGCATAGGCTTTTAGCATGCCTAATCTTCCTTCAGTGTGTGCTTTGAACATAGACACCGCCAGAACCTACTATGAGAATGAGCCAGTCAAAGCTCAGCAGATAATCAATTCATGGCTAGAAAAGCCAAAATCTCACCATTCTAAGTTGCCCAAGCAGCTGCATAGGGTTAAGTTCAGGTCAGATGTATATGATGCCATCACACTTCTGAGCAGGGTGGCAGGATTGAAAAGTGCAGGAGTGTTAGAAAGTTGGATGGTCCATGTGATCACCAAAATTGGACAAGGGACCAATTATCACTAGGTAGGGCTCATCAGTGTCATAATTGACAAGCAATTGAGGAATGTCCTGGAGGCCAAGAAGTTTACTATGTCTTCTTATATCATGTATGTGTTGGCCATCTCCTACCCATACAAGGGTTTGAATCCGAAGGGAACACTTGGACAGGATATCATTTATGAGGTCTATTCGGAGTTGCACCTGGGGCATAAAGATTACAGAAGGGCCAATGATGCATTTACAATGCATATCACCCGGACGCTCCAGAATGCTGAGCATATGAGGTTGTCCGATGGAGCCAAGGGGCTAATAAAGAACTACGGAGCCTGGTTCATCCAGTTCCCCACTTTCACTTACCTCAGGATTGATGGATGCCCGGTTGCCCCTTACAGGTTACCCCGGTACCCTACAGACCACATTGTGCTATTGGCAGTTGTGAGACAAATCTTTGAATTTGATGTTGTGGCAAAGAGGGAGAAGCACAAGACAGGCTTCGGAGGAGACTTCCCTCTCGGGATTGGTGTGGCAGAGATGTGCCCCTCTATTCAATCAGCTCACACCGCGGGAGAAGAACTGGCAGCATATGGTTTCTCCTTCCATTCTAAAAGGATGAATTTTGATATAACAGGAGAAGCTTAGAAGAAAGCCACTAGGGAGTACAGGCACAAAGATGACTTGGAAGATTATTGGGTCAATATCAAGGATGACCTTGAGGCGAGAAAGAAGAGATACTCCAAGCTCCCTGTGGAGGAAATTAGGCAATACAACATCAAGTTAATCCCGGATCAATTGGATGATGACGGAAAATTGGTTCAGGACCATGCCTACGAAGCCATAAAGGACAGGCCAGTTGGGGATATCAATTGGAATGAGAATGAAGTTACAAAGTTGGAGGATTTGATGGCTCCTGTCATGAAATTCACTTCTTCTTGGATAAAACATAAAATTTGGGAATTGGAAAGTGCAAAGGTAGCTTGTACTTTGGACTTGATGGGAGATCTTAATCCCATGTCGACTTCTGAGAAATCCGGGGAAGATGACCCCAAAGGGAAAACAGTGAAGACCTCACCGTTCAAGATCAAGGTTAGAGGTCCTAAGGGAGCTGAACCTGAAACAAAGAGGAAACCGAAAGGGAAGCGAAGGTGGAAGACCTTGACAATTAGCAAGTCCTCTGATGAGGAGGAGATGGAGAAATCGGAAGAGGAAGATGCTCCTCCACCACCAAAGAAAACCAGAACAACAAGGACTGCAAAGAAGAAAGATCAGGCTGCTTCGAGTGATGAGCCTCCAATTGTTGATGTGGAGAGTTCTGGAGGGGAGAAAACAAAAGTTTACACAAGGAAATCAAGAACTCCCTCTCCCAAGGATGCTGCACAACAGAAGGACTCTTCCCCAAAGCTGCCAGTTGAGGAGCCATCCAAGTCTGTTTCTCCCCCACAGAGCATACCTAAACCGGAAAATCCTAATAAACATGAAACTAGCGGGGAGGCAGCACCGTTTAAGGAAGGGACACTTTTCAGTGAGGCTACAGGACTTGAAGTTGAGACAAAGGAAAGACATACTTCCCCGTTGGTGCAGTATGAGAATTCCCCGGAAAGTGACAGAGGTCGCGGATCGCTTAAGCCGGAGGAAAATATCCCTGCTAGGACTTCATCACCGGTGCTTCTAGAGGTGGAACTTGAAGAAACTGACCAAGGTGAACATCTACCCGAGAAAGAGGAGGAAGTCAAAGTAGCAACTGTAGAAGAAGAGAAAGTGACAGAAGAACTGGAAGAAATGTGGACGGAAGAAATCCGGATTGACCCTGTAGCCCCGGACTGGCTGGAGAAGGAACTTGCAAGGAAGAAACAAGTGATAATTGAGGATACCCCCTTGGACTGGGATGAGATGTTGTCAAAGATTGGTAAAGGAAAGAAAAAGAAGGCAGCAAAGGTGATCTCAAGGGTGGAGAGAGATGACACGAATAACAGGGTAGTCCACATTGCCACTCCTGCTGCGGACAAGACAAGGGAAGAGGTCACCGGTCAAGATTACAATGTACAAACCATTAACCTTGGACCGGCTTCCATGGAACAAGATATAGAGGAATTTGAAGGATCCAGTGCAGTAATTGTGGGTAGGTTGAGGAAGGAAACCTAGACTAAACACGAGCTAAGAAGGGAAAATGAAAGACTGAAGAAATGTTTGGAGGAAGTGATGAAACCATTGCAGTCTCTCCACCCTTCTTCTTCTGCCACTCTTGGTTTTCTGCCTAAGGAAACAATCTCCAGGATCGAGAAGATGAAAGCCTCAGCTCAAGCTACCACAGATTGGCTGATGGGTGTCCAAACAAAAGGAGATGATACTATTAAGGAGATCTTATCTGTAGGAAAGGATGCGGTCCGGGCCAAGGAGTTGTTAGAGCATATTCTGTCCCAGGACAAGGATGACATGGATCTCCTGCTGCAGAAGTCGAGGGTTGTCATGGGACATGGAAGGGAACAATTGGGTAAGGATGGGATCCTTCCTTCCTCCAGGTCGGATGAGCCGTGGGAATGTTTCGAGGCACTGCAGATTAGGCAGAAGGCTCTGAAGAAGATACAGAAATGAAGGAAATCAATTGACAGTGAGCTTACTGCAGTTTACGATGGATGCATTGCCTTCTTTGAGGTAATGACTGGCAGAAAGAAGATAGCTCCGAAATATTTGAGCTTGGAACAACTGAAGGAGTGGTGGCATGAAATTTATGCCCCAGATACAGAAGGAGTTGTCACCGGCCACCAGCTTGATGATGCAGCCACCTACCTGGTAGTGATAGATAAGTATATGGCCAACAGGGAGGATTGGAACAAAATTGTTGATCAGTCCAAGGAGGAAATTAATTCAATTAAATGTCGGCTCAAGGTTTTGCCTTTGCCACCTGTCACTGAGTTGGATGGGGTATTCTTGAGGGTCCAAGGGTCATCAATTCGGAGGAAAGATAAAGGAAGTAGCAGTTGATGCTCATTTCAAGATTTGTGATTCCCTATTATCATAGGGCATGCATTGGACCAGACTTCATTGGGGACTGTGTCAAGGCCGACCTTGATGGTGAAGGGCATTTAATGTGTGCCTTAGTTTGTTTTTCCTTGGCTGACCTGTTTTGGCAGTTTTATTATTTTGTAAAAATGTTTGGCTGGGCCGACATACCTTGGGATTTGCTATTAATAGGCATTCTTGCCTCATTGTAAAGGGTTAGACATTAGCAAGAAGACGTTAGAAATTAAAGAGCAAGAGTTAGAGTATTTTGGGGATTTTCTTGAAGAAAATATTGTATCAGAACAGTCGAATTGTTGCAGCATTTTGGTGATTAATACAATTGAAGACATTGTGGTTTTCCTGGTGCAATCTCTTGTGTTATTCCATCTTGCATGGTTCCTTTGTTCTATCTTTTAAATTGCTTGAAGATTTAGGGTTTAGTATCCAGAAATAAATTAGTTTCAGTTTGATAAATGATGTTTATGATTTTATATTTGGAATGTTTGTAGCTATCTCTGGTCTATACTCCCAGTAACTATCTGATTGTAGTAGGCTGGTGAAATCAACCTGGACCGTATATTCAATGTGCTTAAGTTTGATTGTAGATGTATTTCTATGATTTGAAAATCTATATTCCTCAGAAGATTGCACCGCTTCTTAAGATTGCATTGTGGGCTCTAACAAGAACCTATATTTGAGATAGGTCCATTCCAGACATATGTCATTAACATTGCTTATCCTAGCAAAAGAGGCTTAGATTCTTTCCTTTGCATCCCTATCTTTTGCTGTTTTTTTTATTATTCAGTTAGATTTAGGATTTAGGATCATCATATTGTCAGATCTGATAAATTGAAAGGATACAGTTTGCTTGTAGTAAGGTCCGATTGTGATTACCAGCATTTCACATTTTATCTAAGTTGTTTATACACTATTATGACCTAACACCCGAGAGACCTTGGGGTGATTTTCAGTAATTTATTGTTGAGGATTACCTTTCAAGAGAGATAGAATATTGTATTCTCATTCGAAAGTTGTTGCCGTGCGTAAAACACCATCAACCCTCACCACATAAAAATAATATCCAACATTCCATCAATGACACCAACAAACACTATAAAAGACCATCCACCATCAAATAGTGAATTCACATCACTTCCAACAACTCCCACTAAACCGTGATACCGAGCTACACATGGCATTGTGATTACCATCTCCTCCATGAAGATCATCCAAGTCTACACACATAACTGAAATTAAGATCCCCAAGCCAAGAAGATACAACCACCAACAAACCATCATGAACATATCCAATGCCACCAATCCATCACTATCAAAATCTCCCACTTAAAAGTGTAACCAATCTATCCATGACATCATGATAAACCACGTGCTACAAGTCCCATAATCAACTATCCAGGTACTATAAACATCATCCATCCTCTCATCTCAAAGCACACATATCAATGTACAAATGACCACAAAAGTTCAACTAACAAAGTCTGCAACAATAATGAATCAAACCTGGTGGATATAGACAATCCATAATCGAGTCATCCCACTAGAAGTAAATGGGTAGCTAATCCACAACCTACATAACTCATAGATCCAATCATTTAACCATGCAAACTCATCATCACATCAGTAAACTGCAAACCAAGATATCAAAGAGAATAACCATGTATACCAAATGACTCAAACACCAAATCAATCTCAAATCTGATTTGCTAAACATGTCCTCACCCAAGTACCATAGTCAAGGAACCAAACAAGCATCTAGGAGATAACAAACAACCTCTTAACACCAAACTAAATCACCACCAATACACCACAAACTTGATTATGTCATGCCAATGCAAAAATGTACCTACATAGTCATGACACCGTAACCAACACCAGTGTTGTATCTGCACTCAACTATCACCCACACAAGTCTCCAAGTCTCAAACCATGTCAACCCATGTCCTCAAAACTGAAGACAACCTATGTACCTGTCACTATCAAATTCCAACTCTAAAAAATACATGTAAACCTGTACCAAGAAGCACCAAACTGATAATCAGTTGTACCATCATGAAAAACACATGAAAACATGTACTCCCTCAAGGTTTTTCCTCTTGACTCATCTAGATGCTCACATAATCACACCCCAAATCCTAGGCACCCACAAGTGTTCAAAAAAGTACACAACTCTCTTTGCTTATCAAAATGAGAATATAACAGCACCACTATACAACACACAAAACATTCTCTCCAACTCCTATTTGAAATCGAAAATCTGACTCCATATGCAAGAGTTATGCTCAAAACAGTGAAACTGATAGTATTTGTCTTTCAGGCCTCAAAAACAACTCAAAACAACAAAATCAAAAGACCAAACCTATACCACAATGTAGAGCACGTAGAGAAATTTTTGTCGACTACAAGAAGTTGAAAAACAAACAATTTGAGCAAAAGTTATGCCTCCTAGAAGAAAAATGCCCAATTTTGGTATATAGAGGTGCACTAGTGGCCCCAGAGTGCCCTGCTGGTGGTTGGTTGGTGATGCCACCACCTGGGCGACATAATTTAAATATCATAAAATCTTATTTTATAAAGTGTTTGTGGCGATTTAAAAAAAATTGAAAATATTTTTTAGCTGCTGGGGGGTTTGGCGTCCACCTTGCATGACCATCGTTGGAACCAAGGGCCAAGGGCACACCGGCGGTGCCAACAGGGCTATCGGCAGTACCTTGTGGTACAGTCGTTGTCGACTAGCAGGGTGAGGGGGAGTTTTCTAAGGGTTTTAATAATTTTTATTTTTATTTTTAACAAATATTTGTGGGAAACCTTTTTGACTGGCGGGGTTAATTTGTTTTTTATTATGTAGACTAAGATTGATGGTTGTACAACCGTATGACCATATTGGCCAAAAAAATGCATTTTTTTCAATTTGGTCAAAAATAGGTCAAGTTATATGTCATTTTTCATCTCTTGGCCAATCTGAATCCAACCACGAGGCCCATTTTTCCTCAAGAGGTCATCTGCAACATTTCCCCCATAAAACCTTCATTTGAGTGCACAACCAAGAAACCCTTTTGACCCAACATTTTTCAAACCCCAAATTTGCAAATCCATCATAACAGTAAACCCAAAACCCTCATATCTATAATAAACAACCTAAAACTCTCATATCTTTCCATGTCTTTCATTCTCTCATGTAAAACCATATATTCAAACTTAAACAAGATTTTATCAACCTAGGGTTGTCCAACCATAACCATGGATTTGATACCAAATGAAAGGAAACTTGCAACTACATAATGAAAATTTCCACATAACCCAAAAGAGAAATCTATGCAAATAAGTACTCAAAATCCACATGCAAGAGAATAGACAACATACCCATCAAAGATGACACAATATATACCTTGGGAAAACCCTCAAGAAGGAAAACCCAACCTCTAAAAGCATCCATCACTCATGTATTACTCAGCAATAAACATTACAATACATCTTCAGAGCTCTCCATGAACACCACTGAAGCATCAAGCCCTCAACAAGTACTCCATCTGAACAAGAATGTAATCACACATCCCATTTCATGTTTCAACCTTCACAAATTCTAACAAGAGCTAACCTACCAACTGACCAACCTAAACAACTACCCTTGTGGTTTCTTTTATAGAAACAAGCTCCCACAAAACCACCAAGTGGTATTACATAAAACCATGTGACTAAAACCATGAGATTACAAAACCATGTCCCCACATTTAATATTGTATACTTTATTTAAATTACTTTCCCCAATATTAAATAATTATATTTTACAACTCAACTTATGTCTCAATGTTACATACAACATAAAGTGGTCCTGAGAATATTAACTCCTAGTGATGCACATACTTCTAGGTCCCTTAGGTGCACCACACACATAATAAATAAATAATTACATTATAAACATTATGCAAGGTGTACAACACCTAATTCGTAACATCTTTCAATATGTGATATGTTTTAATTATAAAGTTTGACACCCTCTATAATTTTTGTGAGGCATGGCTAATGTTACTCTAGAGACTTGGATTTGATTTCTTAATTATGTGGTGTGGCATTTTGGACATGGATTATGTGGAGATTTTGGTTCATGGATATTTTCATTTTGGCTTATAGACATAAATGTTAAATCTGCATGTTCAGACATTTATTGCTCATACATGATATGAAATGTTCATTTAAATAACATAGATTGTTCATAAAGTGTTTTGGATAAATGTTTAATTTCTACAAGAGTAGATGTCTTTAAAATAATGTGATAGATCTTATAATTATTTGATGCTAGAAAATTCTAATGTTTATATTTTGTGTTTTGATTATAATTTCCAATGTGTATTAATGCTTTTATTGAGATATTGCAGGTGGGCAGCCCAGGTCCTTAAGAATTGGAGAAAAAGTCCATTTGCTAATATATATATATATATATATATATATAAATTGTTGATTTTTAATTTTGAAATGGGGGTTCAATGTTAAGTGTAATTTGAATTATGTGTTTTTTCTTTATTTTTGGACGGAAATATGTTATATTGGAGTGATCTTTTTATTTGTAGGAAGTTGAAGAGTTGGGGGGATTCTATTTTAGAGAGGGATTTGGGTATGGTTATCTCTTCATTCCTTTTGAAAATTTGCTTCATTCTTTTTAGGGAAGTGGGGTGTGTGAAGATTGTTGATTTCTTTTGGGAATTGGATAAAAGGGGTCTTGATTGAAAGAGGAAATTGAATATTTGCTTGGGTTTTGGGCTGATCATAACTTGGATAGCCAAGATAAGCTTTGAGTGTTGATTTTGAAGTTTTAATGTAGCTTTTGTATGCAGAAAAAAATTGTTGTTGTGTTGGGGAGATTGTTTATTTTTTGTTTGTGGTGAATCTTGGTTGTGTATTGGGGTTTTTGTTTTGGGTGTGAATAAGGAGCTGATCTCACCTAAGGGATGAGAGCCTCCTTCATTTGGGGTTGAGAGGGGTGTGGAGCTTCTCTTGGGGATTTGTGACAAAATGTGTATATATGTAGTGATGGGTGATGTATGGTGTATGGAGTGGCTAGTTGTAGAGATGTTGTGAATGGGAGTTTTTGGGTGAAGGATGGGGTGTGGAGTGATTGGTTGTGAAGGAGATGTGAATTTGGTGTTGTGATAAAGAAGGTTATATGTTGCAATTGGAGATAAATGTGTATGGAGATGTAAAAATTGTTCCCCAAGAGGGAAGGGAACCCCCTTCTCCCCCTTTGCAATAATCTCGTTTGTGGGTTCTTTGTGAGTGATTCAATGTGTTTTATTTTTTGTTCTTTATCTATACTTTGCATATGGGCTTGTCTTTCGCTCAGGGGTGGACATTCCAATCCTATGGTTGGGAGGAGAGCAAGACTAGGCTGATCTACTAGGTTTCAGCAAGTGTCAAGGATTTGAAAAGAAGATTGAAAGTTAAAAATTCTTATTGTATTATTGATTCAAATTGTATGTTGAAATGTTCAGAATCATAGTTTAGAAATAGATTCGAAAATTTAGAAGCAACGGAAATACGGTGGTCAGATATTTTATTTCAAGTACAGTTTTCTTTTTATTGAGAAAAGCATAATATTAATATAATCCTTCATAATTGTTGACCTGGGTTAGTGAACGAATGTCATGATTGCATCCTGGCTTGCGCATTAAGTATTGATCTTTAATCTACTACGCGGCTAGCCTATCCTTAGTCTGTGCATATGTACCAAATTCAATTATCATGCCATTTCACTTATTAGTTCATGTTTCATAAAATTTTCCTATTATAAAGAATTCATGTTGTTGTATGTTTCATTTTCATCTCCTAAGTTTATTTTAACTTGAAATACTTTATGTGAATGGGAAAGATGTGTGATGGTTCATTTTATTGAATGAGTAATGTTAACAAAATATGCTTTTCAGCTAGCACACAAATGATGAATTTACTAAGTCTATAAATTGGTTTTATTTAATACTATGTTTAAATCTATGTGTTCTGCATATCAATCGAATCACTAACTTTTGTTTTTAGTTATACACGTATAGGTTATCGTAAATATATATTTGTTAGTATATTGATCTCAATTGGAGTATAACACAAACATTAATAACTTAGTCTTGGACAATAAAATTTATATTAGCATTTTTTTTTTATATGATGTAGTACTATTTCTTAGATTCTCTCTCATTTATTTGCAAATGTTGAAGTAATATTGAAAGTTTCTAATTGGAATAATTAATCCTTGTACAGTTGTTGTGGCAAGAATCACTTCTCTCGTTTATCATAGTCATATCATTAAGAGAATTTTAAATTACATGTAAATAGTTTGTTTTAGGTTACATTGAATTACTAATTTTCTCTTCTTTCCAAGTATTTAGTTGTATTTTTATTAGTCTATTTTCTTGGTGGGCATTACAATTTTTTTAGATGATTAGGAAATAGTTTTGAAATTGACCTTGATTCTTTGCTTGCATACCATAGAATGAATTCTTTAGAAGTTATAGACAAATTTATCTAGAGATCTACATTGTTCTCTTTAATTTTTTGTAGCAAATTAAGCCATCCCACAACTTAGAATGTATTAGTTAATTTTGAATTTGCTTTAACAATTTCTCAAAATAATAGGGTTTTATCTTTCTCTTGAGGTCCATGGTTGCTTATTGGGCTGACTGGGATGAAGAAAATGTTGTTCTAGAGAAGGTGTTGTATCATAATTCATAGAGTCTAGTGTGTGAATATCTATAGAAAAAAGAGCAGTTGGGTAGGAAATTTCAAACAACAAAGGATAATAGAGGTAGCTAGACTTGTTTTACATTAATTTTTTACAATACAATTTCATAATGGTTACTCGTGTTGACTTACTTTTTACCCTATTTTTTCCAATTAGAGTAGGATGACATCATTTATAAAAGCTTGATTTATTACTAATTAAGGAAAATCATGTGAATTATTCTTATTATATAATAATTATTATTATTACTTTCCTAATTAAGAACAGATGTATGTACATATCACCATTACTATTTTTAATCAAAATCTTCATGCTAGAGATTTGTGACATATCATAATCATGATAAATATTTAATTTTACTATGTACTTCCAATATTAAAAGTAATTTTTAGACTTTGTGGCCATAAATGTAGAAAAGACACATTATTTGATGGAAGAGGAAAAAAACTTTGAAAATATTGTATGATCTAAAAATCTAACTATGAAACTAAAAAGTAAGCAATAATCATCAAGCAATTCACAATCAAAAGATCATAATAATAAAGAAAATAATGCAAATTGATAAAAACAAGATGCAAACCTACAAACATTGAAACACACAATTCACCTTAGCATAGCTCCATTTCTCTCCTCCATTCACCTTGGAGAATGGTGCTGAAATATTTTCTCTCAAATTTTTAATAAGAAAAATTTAACAATAAATGACTATTGCAAATTTGAGTATAATTTTGTTGCACGATTTGAGATGATGAATGAGTGATAGGATGGTTGTATTTATAGATTTTTGGTGACACCAATCAATAGTCAAGATTAGAGGAAAGACTAAAAAGGATCAACAACAGAGGATTGATGAGAGGAATTGATTGATTGTTAACTAACTACATGATTTAAGAAAACTGAATGGAGCGATAGCTCAAACTAACAGATTGTTGACAAGATTAATTTCTCGATTAACTAATTTGGTAGATTAGCGAACTCAAAGTTAATGGGAGTAAAAGAATAAATGGATTAGTGGATTGAGTTAATTACTTAATCAACATGTTTAATTTATGAGTGGATCAATTAGATTGATTAGTGGACTAGGAGTAAGTCTCGGTTAGGAGGTTGTTAAACACACCCACAGACTAAGAGGGGGTGAATCAGTCTTCACAAAAACTCAAACCATCAAATTTAGACTTTCAACAGGATCAACAACTTATAAATAGATTAGTAATGAAAGATAAGACAATGAACACACATGCATAAGATACAGCCAGATTTACCTAGAAAACCTAATGAGAGAAAAATCATGGTGGGCATTAACTCACAATATAAGAAGCTCATTGATTACAAAAGTTACAATAAGGCTTGCTACCTGTTAGTGCCATTTCTGGTTCTCTCATTGTCTAGTTGTGTACTCTTGTTTTTCATGATAAAACTTTAGCTATGGGGTGTGTTTCATTTTGGCACGTGGGTTAAGTGGGCTCCCACAAGGGTTGAGCTCAGCATGCTAAGTGTTCATGTCTCGGATGGTCGTGTCTTGCTTTTCTTCCTTGCCTTGTGTTTTTCTTTACCTGGCAGGGACGGGACCAGGATGGAATTGGAATCTGTTTTGGCCTTTGGTTTCTCTTTCGGGTTCCATTCCGGCCCCAACTCTGCGTCTCCGGTTGTCTTTATTTTTTTTGGTTTCCTTTGGCGGGCGTGGGATCAAAACGGGAATCAGCTTTGGAACCTCTTTCTTGTTTCCTATTTCGGGTTTTGCTCTGACCCTGGCTTTGCTCGTTTTGTTTTCCTTTTTTCTTTTAGCGGGGGCGGAACCGGGTCAAGGTTTTGTCTTGGAACATTTTGTGTGGTTCATGGTTCCATTTTGTCTCTGACTCCACGGTTTCCTGTTTCGGGTTTTGTCCTACTCCTGGCCCCGTAGCTTCTCTACCTCGTGTCGGTTTTGGCTCCGCCTCCACGGTCTTTTGTGGAGGTGGGGGCGAGTTGGTTTTCAGTCCTAGTCTTTTCTTTTTTGCTCCCTTTTTGTCCTCACTTCGGATCTGACTCCTTCTCTTTCTTGGCTCTGGATCCGCCTCTGTCTGGTCCACCAGCCCCTTGTTACTGTTTTCACTGGCCCCACATTGCTTTCACTGTGACCTCTTGCACTCGGGATAACCTCTCGGCAACCCCGTGTTGTCTACTCGAGGTCTCTTTTTCGTCGACCTGTGTTGGTTGTGTCAGGGAGATGTTTCCCCAATTTTTTTGTGTCTCACCGATGGGCTTTTCCCATCGGTGTGTTGGTGTCCGCTCGAGGTGAGGTCTCCCTAACTCCCCTTGGTCTCCCCGAAATCCTTTTGCTGCCCTTAGTGTAATGCCATCAATGTGAAGTCACAACGAGATTGCAATGTTATACCGACCGATGGTGAATGGATGTGTTTCGGCCAAAGTCAGGGTTCTCGGGATAAGGTCTTAGCGAAGATATATTGTTTCCCCAACTAGTGCTTGTGGATGTCTATCGGCGAGACATTCACGTGGTTTCGGTGACTATGGGTGATCGTATCGGCAAAGGTTGTGACTATCGGGCTAGCCTCTTGCTGAGTTTCTGATGTCTCGGCAATAGGTGCATTTTGTATTCTATCAGCACATGTTTTGTATTGCGGCAGGAGGTCTTGGCGAAGGGGTCAGGTCTTGCCAACATGTTTTAAAGTGGCACTCGGCAGGAGTTCTCTCTTCTCTCAGCAACCTAACATGCTTGGTTGTTTCAGCATAACTTTTCACTCTACATAGCATCTCACCGAGGATTTCATGTTATGGCGATAGGTGGACTCTGTCGGCAAGAGAACCATTTTGTCTTGGTGAATGTGAATGACCTCGGATGATTTTCGGTGAAGCAAGGAGTTCTCTGCATAACGTCTCGCCGAAGGTTGAATGTTATAACGACATGAGAGTTTTTTCGGTGTAGGGATGGCAGTGTCTTGGCGATACATTGTGGCTCAAGGTTTTCGGCAAAGCAATGTGATATCTACAAAGGGTCTCCCCAAGAGCAATAAGCTGCAGCGACAATGAGTGAATGCAGGGGCATCGGTATAGAAGGTCATAAGTCTCAGCGAAATATAAAGAATGAGGTGGGTTTTCGGTATAATCCCACGATCTATATGACATCTCACCGATGACCTCAGGCTATAGCGACATTCATAAGGGAGAAGGCTGCATCGATGGAAGAAACATAAAGTCACAGCGACATCGCATAGGGGGTTTCCTTCAAAGCCTCTTCGGTGAGAGTTATTTTCTTCGGGGAGATGTCTCCCCGACCATTGCCTGTCTCGCTGATTGTGTTGGCCCCTCAATATAACATGTCCTCTTCAGCCTGACTTTCCCCGACTTCCTTGTGTCTAGCCGATATGCCTAGTGACTTCAGTGTAATTGTTTTTGTTGCCTGGAGGTCTTCCCGACACTGCTTTCTCTTGCCGATGGTGCTTCTTGTTGGGGTGTCGTTGTGATCTCTCACCAAGGATGCTATCTCTCGCCGATGTGGGCCTCTCCACGCGGTGAGTTAAAACCTGAGCTACTAATGGACCATCAAAGCGCACATGCAAATAATGGACGGTGATGTTTTAATTTGATCAATAAAGGTGCCTAGAGTTTATCTGAAGACCAGTGTATCGAGTATACAGTGCAGACACCTACATGATCCAATGGCCCACGACAACTAATGATGGAGATCGGCGATTCTCACTGAGCTCGCCAATGCAAGCTGTAGAGACATTAAGTCCTGCGAGGAGTGCAATCTGGTGGTAGCCTGCTTCAACGGCTAATGGAGACTTAAAAGGGAAGTCGTCTGATCATGGACGATTGATGGCCCAGATTCAATTTCATGTGTTTTAGGGTTTCTGTTATGTTTGCACGTGAAGATCAGAAGCCTGGAACATTCATGGCGATAGTAAGTTGGTCGCTGGCTATGCCGAGCTAGCATTCATGGCGACGTGACTCTAGGACAAGGATGGCATGGCTCGAGTGTGGGCGCGCGGATTTGGCGACAGATTTGACATTGATTTCCTGGCTTCATTCATGCAGGAATGTCTTTCCTGCGGCAATCTGGCCAGTGGCATTTATGAGACCAAAGAAGTAGTTGAAGAATATGGCGATTAGGGTTTGACATGGCACTGATGTGGCCCTAAGCTGGATGGCGATCCCGGGACTATTTAAAAGGGAATTTTTGAATCATTTAGGGGGTCTTCAGCCAGATACTGAATCAGAACTAAAAAGAGCACTAAGTCACAGAGTCAGGTTTTTACCAGATTTTGAGGTCTAGGGTTACAGTCTGTAAATTGTAAGGTTCTTGGATGCATACCAGAACCCGAATGTATTTGTTTAGGTCTTTGAGTCTCTCCTTTGGATTTTACATTTGAATTGTTAATGAAATTGATCAAGGATCATTCCATTAGCCTTTGTAATACTTTCTTGCATTTTTTGTTTTGATAATAGCTCATGTTCAAGGAACAGGTTAAATTGCTTTCATCATCTCAAAAATTTATATGTATGATTGAAGGATTTGATAGGTAGTCTTTAAGATCTGATCACTAGTTATGGGATTAATAAGGTTAGTTTCACATAGGCTTTACTTGTCCAAGTAATCATTCCTTTTGTTTGCAGATTGTCTTGACTCCTAGCCCAATGGATATTGGCACTGATCTGATATATGCTATTTGTCTTTAGGATTTCAGTTATCTTGCTTAAGAACATTCATTCAAATTAATGTTTCTAGTCCCATGAATGATATATTTGTGTTGAGTTTCATTCTCTATTAATTTTTCTTTCTTATCCAACATTTTTCCATCTCTTGGATGAGTTTGTACACTTTAACCATGCCCGAGAATGCATCTGCTTAGTTTTACTTGAGTCTTGTAAGAGTATGCACTAGTTGCTTACAAGAAATTCTCATAGTGTGCATAAGGAACACCCTCCTGGGTCTTACAGAGCCTGAAGTGAAGGAGAATGCAACAACAAGGTGTTGCATCTCATTAGTTGGCCACCTATCTAGCAAGCATTCAAGCATTGAGTGTGGCAAGCTCATAGGTGCTTGCTCAGACTTGCTAGTTAGTTGTGAAAACAACCAACAAATTGGTGACTCTGTTGGAGATACAACAGAATGGCGACTCTGCTGGGGATATAACAAAAAAAATTCTTAATCAGATATTCAGAGTGGCATTTCTCATTTTCCCATCTGAGTCACCAACAGATTGGCGACTCTACTGGGGAGATATAAAAAGAAGATAAAACAAGAGTAGAAGTTGAAGCCATCATAGCTTTTACGGTGTGTCTCCTCCTCTTGCCAAATATCTTGAAGAATCCAGAAACGGGTCATTTCAATGTGCAATAGAGTCATGTTCTTAATTGCCATGTTGGTTATGTTCAAAGTTTGGAGAATCTCAGGCCTGGAGAAAGGTTTTGTTGTAGTCAGCCTGAAATATTTATGGTGCTCTGCTGGTGGAACGAGCTCAGAGAAGGACTTATATGTAAGTGAACTTCATATCATTTGAAGTTCAGTCCTCCAACAAGAGGTGGCGACTCTGTCAAGGTGAACATGTTGAACATTTGAAGAAAAGTTCCAAAGCTGCAACGTTTCCAGGTATTCTTCATGTTTTTGAACATCTTAAAAAGTAATAATGTGTTTCCCTATTTAGTGATTTAGCACTACCAGAGGGAAAGGTAGTAAATTTTGTTAGCACATTTCCATTTGCTAGATCTATTGAATGTTGTTGCAGTTCCATTGTAAGATTGTGTCTAGTGCTCAAGTCTCAATTTGTGTGGATGATGAGAATGTATTTATACACCCTGAGGGTGGTCATCCACTTGTTTTTTCAT
The DNA here is from genome assembly GCA_007258455.2 of Sequoia sempervirens. Taxonomy (NCBI): domain Eukaryota; kingdom Viridiplantae; phylum Streptophyta; class Pinopsida; order Cupressales; family Cupressaceae; genus Sequoia; species Sequoia sempervirens. The sequence goes on along the minus strand of VDFB02393059.1, from coordinate 2,308 downwards.
ATGCTAGTTATTGTTGTAATTATTCATAGTCAGTGAACCTTGATTTGTAATATCCATGGAGCACCAAGCCATAAAAAATATTGTCAAAAGGTTTCCTAAGTCTAATAAAGAGTCAAGGACGCACAAGACCAAGATAAGGCCTGAATGGAAGGTTGTATTTGAAAGAGGTCTCAGAGAAATGGATGAGAGACATCTGATTTTTCAACGGCTTAGAGACAATCAAACTGTATCTACTTGTCAGGTTGTCACACCAGTTGTTAATTCTTTTGACCCATTGTAGGCTCAGTTAGATTTGTCATGGGTTGATTACAAAGTTGAATGTATGTCAGCTCAGGTATATGAGGAGATGCCTAGATTTGATGGATATAATGTCTATGGAGGAGGTGCACATGTCGAGAGTTTCTCCAGTTTCATGCAAAAACATTCCTTTAAGTATCAGGATGCATGGATGAGATTTTTTGTCAGATCCCTGGAAGCTAGAGCTCGGGACTGGTATTTGAGTTTCCCTGATACATCTTTTCGTTGCTGGGATGAATTAGTGGTTGCTTAGAGAGAACAATTTGCAAGAGATCATTTAGACCTAGTCAAAAGGTTAAGGCAAATTAAGAAACAAGATGAGGAGTCAAGTGTTGATTTCAGTCATAGATTTGCTACTGCCTTGTCACTAATACCAGAGAATTTCAGACCTAGCACTCCATGTTGTATCCACATGTATTTTGAAGCTTATGAAGAAGGATCTAGTGTATTATTGAAAGAATTCAAGATACTGAGCATGCAGATGGCCTACACAGTCCTAGACAGTCTGGAAAAGCAGAGAAATGAATATATACAGAGCCTGTTGTCTTCATTTGTCAGCACCCATGCTGATAAAGATAACAACTCTATACAAATGGATGATCAGTCTTCTTCAGACAGGTGCATAGTTGAGAAGGTTGAAAGTGATGGTGTTGCTTCATCAGATGATGAGGAAGTTGTCTTTGAACAACTTGCAGAAGTGATGCCCCAAGCAGAAGATCAGAGGTTGAGTCTCTCAAGCCAAGAACCTGAAGAGGAGCATCAGTTAGACTGGCCCTTTGGAGAAGGGAAGTGTGATCATCAATGTGATGAGACAATTGAGTAGTTCAGGTGCACAAATGGGTGCAATCTTGACACAAGTCTTCATGAGGAGACAAATGAAGTTGTTGATTCAGGGAGTGCCCTTGAGGATATCAGATTCGATAGAGGAGGTGTGGAAATTCACCCTCATAAAGGTAATCCTTTTGAAGATACCTTGGGATATCCTGATTTGATGCTTGGTATTGCATCTAGTCCTGGTGGAGGTCAAGCAGAGGATGAAGTGGTTGAGAGGGTAGGTCAGAACATTGACCTACTAAGTTGTGAACAAGTATTAGATTTATTGACCACAGAATACCAGAGGTTTGCACACAACAATCCTCGGTTGTTGTGGGAAACTCCTGTCGACCTTGACACTGATGATGACCTTCAAGAGGCAAGGTATGATACGAGTGAGTTTGGTTCTATCATTGATGATGAACCAGCTGATCATGTTGTGTATGACAAAGTGCAGTTTCTTTTTGATGACTTGAATGAGCCTAGGCATGAATATTTTCACATGGATGATGATGTTGATTCCAATGAGGGATCAGTTTATGCTTCTGAACTAGAATTGTTTGCTATTGAGCAAGCTTATGATATAGAAGGTGATCATACCTCATGTTCAGAAGATAATGACAGTTGGACAACAGGTGTGGATGAATCAGAACTCTCTGATCAGTCTCACCACCAGCATGATGAGGAACAAGTGCAAGTAAAAAGAGGAAGCATGAGTAGAAGTCGAAGCCATCATGACTTTAGTGATGTGCCTCCTCCTCCTGCTAAACATGATGAAAGTTGTGTTGACACTGAAGGGATACTTGGTTGCCTCCCTGCTATCCATGTTGATGTTGATTTACTTGAGCCCTCACTTGGGGTATTTGGCTTTGAGCTAAATGCTGATGTGAATAATAATTCAGTGCACACCATTGAACCTGGGATGAAGAAGATGTGCCCATGTTGCAGTAACCAGTGCACAGATACTCCTGAATATGAGTTTTTTTCCATTGACATGTGCAATGATGATTTGCATGTCATGGAAGAAGTTGTTTATCCGAGCTTTCAGTTTGATCTGTAGACTGATTTTGATGACAAATTTTGTGATGTCAAGGATCAAGTGGACTATGAATGTTTTTATTTCCCAGTCCAAGCAAATGAGCATTCAGTAAAACATGACCATGAATTGTCCAGGGAGATATGCCACAAAGATTATAAT
>VDFB02393058.1:0-12705 GCA_007258455.2 Sequoia sempervirens | reverse complement strand
CTCAACAAAGATTGGTACATAGCGATTAACTTCACATGTTGATCCTCTCGTGTTGCATTAATTTAAGTTGACGACAAAAAGGACTTTAGGTTTCTAGATAATAAGGTTCGTAGTGGAGGTACTCCGTAAATGTCATGCCCAAAATTTAACACTTAGGTCATGAACACAACCTTCAATTTTTTGTTGTTGTTGTTAAACATATGAAATTATCACACAACGACTGACTCACCAACTCACGAGTCTTAACATCACTGATAATATCCTTTTTGGTTAGTGTTGTGAACTATACCATTGCTAGGTTGAGTGGCATATTAATATTAATATTTAATTGTTCATGCATATAATTTCGGACCTAGTAAGGGGAGAATAATTGTCAGGTCAATATATTTATTACACATCATTAGTGTCCCTTAGTCACATTAATCTAATGGTGTTAATGTTTGTGTTACTACTATTGATTTGTAATAACAACAAGGATAACCAGTAATTTTTCCAAAGGTATGATCAATTCCTTCTACCCCATTCACCATTGTTAAACCCTACAACATATGTACCCGTTTACTAGTTAACATAATTATTGTCATTTCTTTAATATTAATATTGATATGAAATCATGAACATTACTAATACTAACATTATGCCACAAATAAGGTTAATGTTAATACTAAACTTAGCAATCATCATCATTATTGTTCTAGTTTAATCTTTCCTTGAGAGGTTAAAAATCATCATTATTAATATAATTACTACATAAATGGCTCTTAAAAATTTACCTTGTACTATCAATATTAGTATTTCTTTATAATATTAATGCTATTGATACAATTAATATTAGTGCTAATATTAAACCCACTGATAGTGGCATTACCATTATTGGCAATCTATAAATATTTCTTGCGAGTATTAATAATTAACTATTAACATTACTATTAAATATTAACATTACCCTTATTATCATTATTTTCCTTTAACATCAAGGTAATTGTCAATCCTATTAACATTGACGGTAATTATCATACTTAGCATAATTAATAACTAAATCATTATTGTATTATACTTGCTTTTATTATACAAAATGTTAATGTTAGTATCTCACTATTATAATGACGAAGATATCTCAATATCATTAATGTTGTTAGCGTCCTCTAGATTCCAATATTGATATAAATCAACGATGATATATATCTAAATATAATATCTAAACATATCACAAATTTTGCTGCCCCTCCCTATCATTTCCAAGTTAAAACTAGTGTTATTATTATCAACCTTATAAATGTACATGTTAATATTATTAACATTGAAATTTTATTTTATAACTCTTGTCCTTGAGAATAATGTCAATCATATTAACATTGAAGAAAACTCTTATATTATTATTGTTATTAACATAGTCAATTAATCATCATTCAAAGTTCACCTCTATTATCATACTTGTTATTATTATTGTATATGATATTAACGTTAATAATTAGATACCAATATAAGCGCAAAATTTATGACCATATCAAAATTTACATTAAGTCCCGGACATTATCGTTACGTTTCCACCCAAGGGAACTATAGGCAAGGCATGTTCTTTAACTAGTTATTAATAATTCTATTTCTAACGAATGAAAGATCTTTTTTTTTTTTCTTTTTTCTATTTAACAAATATTTGTGTATTATTAAAGTAAACATGCAAATTAGATAACAAAACATATTTCGGAAATGAATTTTCTGAAATATAATTGACTACAAAATTTTGAGCGATAAGGGCGGATTTTCAGCAAAACTGAGCATAAACTTTTTTATTGCAAAATTTTAAGCTAATTTTTCAGATAAGTGTACTTTATATATAGTAATTTTATTTACTTTTAGAACTATTTTATTTATTTTAGACTTATTTTATTTTTAATTTAATATTGTTAGTTTCTAAATATATGTTAGCTATGTTTTTGTTTTTATTTTAGACTTATTTTATTTTTAATTTAATAGTGTTAGTTTCTAAATATATGTTAGCTATGTTTTTGTTTTTATTTGAGCTCTGTTTAAGGAATATTTGTTTTAAGAATTAAACTTAACTTCAACTATATTAGTGGAGACTAATTGTTGCAATTGTATTTATCTAAAATATTTTTACAATTTTAACGGAAAATTTTCTAACTATTCAAAAGTTATTTTCCTCTCCTCTAAATTAATTACTTTTTATTATATTATGAATGCTTAAGAAAATATTATATTAATATATTAAATTATCATGTAAAGCATTAACTTTAACATTATATTATAATATATATACTATAATATGTAGCATATATAACATTTAATATATATTTTAATATATTAGACAATAATGTTCAAATATTATATTTTAATTTCTAATAATCTAATATATTATTTTTTTAATCATTTAATATATTTTTATAAGATTATTTTTTAGTATATATTATATTAAATTAACATAGAATATATTAAATTAATTTTGTGATGAGAGACACAATTATTTTGATCTTTAAATATATTTATAATAAATATATTTATTTTTTATTAAAAAATTAAAAAACTATTGGTTCAAATAATATTTCAATGTTTATTTATATAATATATTAAGATATAACATTTTGAGAAGGTGATTTTAACATTTGAATAATTTTTTAGTAACAATCATAACTTTTTTTTGATAAAATACAATTACAATTTTATAATAATATTATGTTGTAAAATATAAATTTTTTAATTAAAAATATTGTGAAAATTAATTATCTTTAATTTAATTGACCCTTAAATTTTATCCCATTAATATGAAAAATCACAAATTTGAACTATATATCGCAACCCTTATGAAAAAATGGATATTTTATTTAAATAAAAATAAATTAGGTAGTTACATAAATTCATCTCCTAAAATCTTGGAGGTAATTACGATCATGCTTCTTTTGTTCCGTTGGCAACTCTATAAAGTGGGAACTGCAAGCAACCGTAAGAGGAAAGTTGTGTTCAAGGAGATTAAATATTGATATTTTTGACTCCTAAAATTTCTAAATTGAGAGCTGAGCACCTCCCATTTATAATCATTCATGACTGTAGCAGGCTTTAGGACTACAAGATTATAGTTATTATGTTGGCTTTGTCATTATTTCTTTAGTTGTATATTTTGAGATCGTAAATAGTTCAAAAATTGGTTGAGATCTTCATAATATTCTTTCTTTAGTTTGTATATTTTTAGATCGTAAATATTTCAAAAATTGGTTGAGATCTTCATATAACTTTGTAAAGTGTCATCAATTTCTAGTATAAAATTAGTTCTTTTGAGATGCAAGGTTTTGCAATTCAATCCCTTTATATCAATTTTGACATGTTCACTAATGTTAAAGTATAGTTGAAAATTTTGACATTGTTATTTAAGGTGTTCTTATGGAGAGACTAGAACGAGTTTACGAAAAATGCAAATGGTTTCCTGAACTTTGCCAATTTTTTTGGTATGCTTGTTATTTCCAAAACATTATTTCAAGTCCACAACATTGTTTTGATAGACTACTAGAAAGAGGCAATTAAATTATTTGGAGGAATTTATCTAGAGTTCTTTACTCTATTTCATAAAACATGGCAGTCTTCTTTATACATGTTTTTGTAAGACTTTGGGAGATATTCCCCTCAAAATGGCTAACTCCAATATCTATGCTTTACTTTCTTTTCACTCATATCATCTGGTTCTTCTATATTTTTCTCTTGCATATTTATTCTGTAATTGTAAACTCTCTATCTTGTTGATCTACAATATATGCAACCATTCTGATATTTTTTAAAAGTAGTACTAAACTTCTATTACTATCATTATCAAACCCTTTTCTTGGACAATATTCCAAGTAAATCAGTTATTTTTTACCCAATTTTTCTTTATCTTCACTTTAGATCTACAATCGTTCTGCCAGGAATCTAGTTCAGACTTTTGTTCATTGTCTAATTGTGGGTCCAAATAAAAAACTTTTAATACATAAGAATTAAGGGTTTTCCTCTAAACCGAGCTGACAGGGGGTATTAATAAAAGGTCTAGATTTGGGTTTTCACCCACTATTGTAATATAGCAATCGTTGGATACATATCAACAAGGCAATCACAATAATACAAGTGTTTTCCAACCCTACTTCAGAAGTTTTCAAGATTTGCAAAATATAGCATTCATTAGATTTGTCTTAGCAAGGCAAACTCAAGTGCATAAGTTGCTGATTAGCCTATATTATAGACCAAATCAACACAACATGGCCTTCTATCTAAGGAGGTGTATGGTCCACTGCCACATCATGGAAGACTTCTTCCAAGGAGGACATGGATTCAAAAGTGGAGGAGACACCATAATATTGCACTTGTATCAATTATACGAGTTGATCTATGTCTAAACTTCAACAAAATACAAAGAAAACTTTGAACCAACTTCCTCAACAAATGACCCAATTGCAGGGCTTCATTGCCTAAATGCACTTGGCTTCAAAGTCAATATTATTTTCCTACAAAATCAATTCTCTCACCAAGAGCACAAATAAAATATTTTCATTTGGGTCCTCAAAATTTTATTCACAAAATTGATATGAAAACTTGTTGGCCAAGATCCAATCACATGGATATGTCAAAAAAAGTAAAATTTTAAATTATAAGAAGTTCCATCCCAACGAAAAGTAATTATTGCCCCTTCGTGTCTCTTTATTTGAACCCACAACAATTCATATGGTATCATTGATTACGTGGAAAAAAAAAAACTTTCTTATCACATTGTTAATCATTGTAGAAGAACTAATTTCAAATTACAACAATAATTTTATAATCAACTAGCCAAGCTTTCAACTTACCAAAAATTAAGGAATACATTGACTAGTTCACACCCTTGAGCTTGCAAGTGGAAGGTGTTTTGGATGAAAACATGTTGGGCTTGTTTTCAGGAGGACCGAAGGATCAAATTCAACATAACATAAGGCTTCTTGTAACCCCTTGTCTAACAAATATGTAATAAATAAAACCAGGAGAGTAACGGAAAGAAATTTGGCCACCAAACAACAATCATCAACTAGTTTTAAGGAGTGTAGCTCTCTTCTTGTTGGAAATATAGTTATGTGGTTATTTGTTGTATTTCATAATAAGCAGGCAGGTTGTTCATTGTATTTGATCTAAATACACAGATTGTTAATTTTGAAAGGAAAATACATGTTTCCTATTTGTAACAACTTCACCATCAAACAAATTTCAAGATTAATATTAAGTTGTTATAATATCAACATTGTTGCTAAAACATAGTAGACACAACAAATAAAAAAAAGACTATTCTTACACATTTTGGCAGGAACTTCGCTGCTCTGCAACTCTTGTTTAACAAGGAGGCTCTAAGTAAATCGCTTTATCAAAGGCATTCAACCCAACGTGGCGGTGAGGGTAAAACAAAGTTAAGTTTACACAATTTATCCTCCAACTACTTGGTATTTACTCACCTATTTATCCATCAGGAAATACTATTGCAATGAATTTTGTTAATTAGTTATTAATTGGTTAGCTTTCAACCAATAAAAAACAATAATTTTTTTAAAAGTGAAAATGAACTATTATTTTGCCTATTTTTTAGAAAATTGAACTATTATCTTGCCTATTTTTCAGAAAATTGAACTATTATTTTGCCTATATTTAAGAAATGAAGTTAACTATATTTTATTTCATTTTCTATACGTAATAATTACTTGGAAAGCTTAATGGTGTTTGGTGATTTTCCAAAAATTACATGATAAATGTAAGCTTGCTTTCAATCTCAGTTAGAATATGCATCAGACTTTTTGTCAGAGCCCCAAGCATTGTAACATATATGAAACTTATATTCCTGTATAATAGAAACTTCCATTATTTTACAATCAAAGGGTAAAAGGTTAATGTTTGCATCTTAATGTCTTCCTTGTAAGATTGATATTAATATTGATATTAACATTGATGCTAACTACAATATTATTAATATTAACATTAATATTTATGGATTAATATTAAATCCATAAATATTAGTATTCTGCATCTAAGTTTAATGTAATAACATTAATGTTAAATATATATATTTTATTGTTATTAATCGCGATGTCTTTCCTTGTAATGTTGCTAATATTAATATTCTTCCCTTCATGGAAATGCGAGCCTCCGTGGTCATATTCTTTAGATTTCATTTTGTTTAATGGATTATAGAATTAATATTCACAATAATTATTTAGAATTGCAGACAAATATACAACTATTAATAGTCCCTTCACGTCCATTTTGAAAATAAAATAAATGAGCGCCAAAATCCTCACGTGATGTTTTTGCTCTTGATTTTATTTTACATTAAAATTTAATCAAATTTGACTCGAGCGACTCAATAAGGCAAAAGGGTATTTTATTTATTTATTATTCACTATATATTTACCTCTCGCTTTCATCTAGTCGTGACATATTGCAAATAACTGTATTTTTGTGGGTGAAAAGCTGAGGCAGAGATCTAGGAGGCACATGGTTTAGGGTTTTTGATTAGGGGTAAAAAAACGGGTTTTGATGGGGCCCGAAACCCATCAACAAGGCACAGGGTTTAGGGTTGACAAAAGGAGTATGAGCAATTTTTTCTCTTGTTTTGTTCTTATTTTTTTTGCCCCTTCCCTTATTTAGGTCGCCATGATCTTGAAGCTTCATCTTTATTATTATTATATGTTTTTTTAGGAGAAATCAACTTTCAAACTATTAAAATACATAGGTTATTTTCAAGAGTTTACTATGTTTATTTACCATGTGTATAGGCTCATAAATATAAAAACATATTTCCTCCTATCCTCCTAACTTCTACCTTATATGAAATATATACAATTACTAAAAAAAACTACGATTGGATATATCTGGCTTTTAGGCTATTTACAGGTTTAATTATTATTTTTTTGTTATGCCTGTGTTGTGTATTGCAATATCAGGTCAAGGCTACAAACGAAGCATGAGTAAAGGGAAAGAGGAAATTCCTATACTAGTGTTTTGCCATTTTCTTTTTTGAAGGATAGAATTCATGTTTCCCTTGCAATAAGCACACCATAGTCCTATCTAAAATTGAAATTTATTTATGCATAAGAAAGCTCCTTTCCAATGATTACTAACATATCATTTGTTTTTAGATTGCTACAACCAATTCAAAGTATGATTATGTACACATTCTTTTCAAAAAAGGAAAATGACTAAAAGTTAGTTCAGGTGCAAGTTTAGATTACATTATTCTCTTTCACTAACAAATTTTAATCTCTTCATTTTGCAGGTCAAAAGATACTCGTCCATACATATCCATTATAGATTCAATACAACTGAAACGATAATCACAAAAAAAATCTTTACATTCCAACCATATGAAATTCTATCAAATTTCTTTTAAATGAGGACTACTTCTATAGAAACAACAAAAATAATAACTCATTGCAGCTTTTGATACACACACACACCCAAACAACAACCCACATTCTGCTACAACTTGACATTGGAAATAATAAGGTTAAATTTTTCACCATCTCTCTATAGGCAAGTCTTAACCTGATCAAATTCTCTGCACATAACAACGATCATTTTTCAATAACAAGTGGGAGCTCACCTCCCAACCATAGGGCCAAAGTAGCCCACCCCCAAACTAGGGGAAAACCAAGAGTGACAGGGTTTTGCACATCACATGACATCTACAACCATCACGTACTTGTAACAACTTTTCACATTTACAACAACATTATAACAACAAAAATTTCAAGACAGTGAACACATCTTACAAGTATTTGAAAACACGAATCTTACAAAACAAAGACTCTTCTTCGAGAGTCTTAGAAGGGGGAGTGGGGACATCGACTAAGAATGGGATTAATAGTAGAAACTATATATAAACAACTACATATCTCCTCATTTTCCTCATTACAAAATCCCAACCATGCTTCCACAAATCCAAACTCCATTTCACACCAACATCACCATACCATAGGGTGAAGCCACAATAGTGGTTTACAATTTGATGGAGGAAGGAAAACTGAGAAAAAATGACCCCATGGAAAAAAAATTAGTTTTAGGGGTTCGAATGAACCTACAAGTTCGATCGAACCCAAAATGGGTTCGCCCAAACTAGGGTTCGAGTGAACCCACTAATTACTGGGCCCACATTTCCTACCCAAAATAACAAAAGTAAATGCATATTGAGGGTGGTTCACTCGAACCAGGGTTCGAGTGAACCCTGGTTTGAGTGAACCCCCCTTATTCCTCATTCTCCCCCTGAAACACAAAAAACCCTAAATTTTTATGCCTCAAATCTCAGGTTGAGGATGAAAATGGAGGAGTCTTCACAAACCCAACCGAATCGTAGTCCTCGAATGAGCCATCCAACAAATATAATTTTAATATGTTTTGGTTTTATTATGTATTTGTTTTAGTTTATTAAACATATGTTTCATGGAAATGAAGGTCTCTATTTTAATGTGGAAAAATAGTAGATTATCAAAAACAATTGAAAAATATGAGTGCACTAGATATTGAAGTCCTGATTCAACAAAAATAATTTGAATTTCCGATAAATACAAAAAAGTTACGTTATATGGTCATTGTCCGAATTGCTATTGGTTTGACTTCAAACTTGATTAAAGAAAAATATTCAATAAAAACTATCTAACCAAGTGGAAGCTAATTAGATATCGAAGTTACAAATCTAAATTCGAAAGAATTAGAATTTTATCCTTCATGGAAAAAAAGTTATGCATTATGGTGCAAAAGCATCATTTTAAAAATGTTGTTTCTCAAAAACTAGTTTCGTGGAGATGGAAAAAGAAGTGCAATCTGACTCCAAAAGTTTGAAAAAAATATTTTTAGAATCTATAGACAAAATATGACGAGACTCTAGTTTGCATCATCTTCAAATTCCTCACGGTTTAGCTGCTATAGGTGCCTGAATATGAAGATTTAGTTAAAAAATAATAATTTTAGTGTCTAGTTTGGCCAAAAATTGTAAACCACTATTGTGGGATCACCCTGTACTATGCTACACATGAATTTTTCCACATAACCAAAGCATATTTCCATGGGTACTCATATCCTTACAACAACCCCCTCTTAGGACATCTCTCCCACTCTACCCCAAATATGAAGAGAAACCTGCATACAATGGTAGGTTCACTTCTACATGACAAGCAACCTAGAACACAACAACCACAAACACACAACACAAAATCTTTTCAAAAAAATGCTCACACACATATTCATAAAAATGACACAAAGGATAGTAATACCAACCTAGATTGACCTCAAATTGGCAATGGTTGATGCAAAAACCAACAACACTCTCTTCTAAGCCCCCTTTCTTTCCCAAGCTTACTTCCCTTCCTTCAAGGTTGATAGGCCCAAAGCTAGAATGAATGAATCCCAATGCCAAAGTTTTTTCAAAAACATAACTCCCACAAAAAAACCCTAATTTCTCATCTTCAATTGTGAGGGAACAAGTGTCACCTTCATAATTGATCACCCATCTCTCTCAACCCAACCCTTCACACTTTTGGTGTGAGGGTTCTTTAAGCATGCCTGAGAGTCCCATGCCTTGACCCACTTTTGAATTTCGTCACTCATGAAAAAGGATTCAAAAAAGGGGTCCTAAGGTTCTAAAATTAACTTTAAAACCCATGAAATTATTCCCAAGCCCTAGCCTTATGACCTAGGGTCATGAAAACACCATAAAACATAAATAAAACACATTAAATCAACATTAAAACTTGGACTTAATATGCCACTACACTCAATTAAATCAAGACAATGCACATAACATTTTAACAACATTCTTACTAGCACATGACACACAATAACCACATCACATAAAATCACGACATATAAGACCTTAACCTCTCCAATGAGTTAGGTCAGTTTCACAGGAAATGCACATCTGCCACCTTGGTATTTCCTCAGGTCCACTGGTCATGGACTAAACCTACACACTTAATTGCCATAGTTAATCCATCATCAATAGTATAATTGAAGCATGCAATGTACACCATGATATCTCTAAAATGACATCTCAAATTCAAACATCTCATTGCATATATTCATTCCATACCACTAACATCATATCATCAATAAAATCAATTTTTAGAGATAATTGAGCATGAATTCACTACATTTGATAACATCATAATCTATCTAATCATAATATCAACCACTCATAAAAATAACAATATGTACGATCACGATCATCCGTATATTACCACAAAACCATAATATATGAAGGTAAACATATATGCATGCGTATCTCATAGATGGAATAACACCAAGGTATGTTCAATAATCCATGACAAAATCATCCACTAGAATCACAAAATGATTGACATTACACACATAATCTCTAACACTGGAAGGTAGGTATCACAATAAACACCAACACATGTACAAACGCGAGATTGAAATTTCATCTCCTTGTGTCTAGAATCACCTAGGACCATAGAGGAACGCCTGGCATGTCATGATTGGATTGAGCTACAAATTTCACTCTTGCCCCTTTAGATAGCCTGCCAAAAAAATGTGCTTGAGGTTGAACCCTGGGGTGATGAGGTCCCTAGGCAGGCCTCCTACTGAAAATAAAAAAGGCTTGTTGGTATTTCTTGTGCACCCTCAGTTGCGTAATGTCGTGAGGGGAGAGGATACATACCAATAGGCAGGTGACAAGATTGAATCCCAAGCATGCAAGCACACAAGATAGATCAAATAGGTTTTTTCATTCCATTATGTCCCAAAATGTTCCTAGAATTAGTGTGGAAAAAAGAAAACAAAAGATCTTCGTCAAACATTCTAGAAAACCATAAGTCAATAGTTTTAGAACTTATCTTTTCCCAACAATCACCAACCTACAAAGATATGCTAGTGATTTCAAAATTTGAGTCTTCTACAAATGAAATAAAAGTTGCACCAATTTCATTAGTGGCCAAAAAACATAGATCAAATGCATTATTTTCAAAATAAACATCCAATGCTTGTATAACCTTTGATTGAACAATTACAACTATGATTTAAAATAGTGACAAATTTCTCAATTCTTAATAAAATTTAAAACTGTAAAATGATCTAGAAATCTAAGATTGAAATCTAAAAGACCTAGAAACCATTTTGCAAAATTTTACGTGTAAAATTTGTTATAGATGAAAGAACAACACATATTTTAAAAGATCAACAACAAAATTAAAAAAAATCAACAAAAAAATTAAAATCATGATAACTTTCTCAATTCTTAATTAAATTTAAAACCATAAAATGATATGGAAATATAAGATGGAAATCTAAAAGACCCTGAAACTATTTTGCAAATTTTGAGTGTAAAATTTGTTATAGATGAAAGAACAACAAATTTTAAAAGATCAATAGTAGATTTTTAAAAAAACAACAAAAATAAAATTACTATAACTTTCTCAATTATTAATGAAATTTAAAACCCTAAAATGATCTGGAAAGCTAAGTGTAAGTGTAAAATAAGTAATGAGTAAAATAACAAACAACACTTCTTAATAAGACATTATATCAAGAGAATCAACAATAATTAATCTAATTAACACAAGAAAACTCTTGAAAGCGTTATATTGCTCTCTATCTCCAAAGATTTATTAAGTCACGAGGCTCTCAGATTTTGTAAGCATTATGACTGTTAAAATGCCAATCTGGAGAATGAGATGCTGCTAAAAGCAATAATCTAATCCTATATGGTGATGTCTAAATGATAATGATGAAACTACTGTAATCTAAATTGACATGAAACTTGATGAAAGAAGCTACAGTAAACTATGATGCAGTTAAATGAAAAGCCATGATATTGATTCTATTCTAAAATGCTTGCTATTTCTATTTCTAAATGGTAATTGCTTATTGCTAAGATACTTGATTGCTCAATTGGTATTTCAGTAGAGTAAGTTTGCACAAAGTTGGGATCCATTTCATGTAGATAGAGGCTCTATTTATAGATTCCCGACAACACATTTGTGAAGGGGAAACAAAGCAAAGGTCTAGATTTGAGATGAAGAATTGAATGGTGAAGGATGAAGAAGCCTGAGCTGATTATGGAGATTGTTCCTCCCCACAAAACATTCAGCCAAATGATAGGAAAAATCAATGGAAGAAGATGAAGAAGTTCACTTGTAAATTTGTCTCCAAATTTTCCCGTGAAGTTTGAGATGAATTAAATTAGACATAACAAATCTAATTTGGTAGGTGAAATATTGATTAGCTGTAGAATATGCTTTTTAATTTGAATATTTTGGATGTATTCAAATTTAGGAAGAAATAACAAATATTAAATAAAACAACTATTTGATATTGTTTATTTAATAAAAGAGGGATAATGATAATTAAATAAAAACTATAGAAGTTTGATTATTTAATTAAGAGGGAATAATTAGAAGAATATAAATAGAATAGAAGAATTAAAGAAATGAACTATATAAATAAATAATTCAATTTATTCAATAGTATATAAATTTAAGGTTAATTAATCAAATAAATCGTATTTAATTAATCAGATTAGCCAGACCATTTTTAGGTGTATACATTTTGCCCCTCTTTGAAGTGATGTGTTAACGCATTGCTTCAAAGAAAATTTTGCTACTACTGCTAGTGTCAACAATTTTTTTTTAATATGCCCCAGACGTTGATTTTTCAGGTGATGATGAATATATGCCCCCTCAAGAGATAAATTGATGA
>VDFB02393057.1:0-65519 GCA_007258455.2 Sequoia sempervirens | reverse complement strand
TTGTGATTCAAGAATCCATAGTTGCTGGTTTTACATCAGATTTTTCAGACCAGCAAGCATAAACCATTGTTCTTTCATTCTTTTTGTTCCAGAAGATCAAGTTTTTCAAGCAGGAGGCCAAGGCTTTCAATTTTTCAGTTTATCTGGCCTTTTAAGCCCACCACCTTCAAGAATTTTCAAGAACTTTACCGTTGCAGCAAGTGCTTTATCTTGCATGTCAAGAAAAACCTCAAAGCAGCATTCAAATTTCAAACTATCCGGTCCTTTCCAATCACTCTCAAGAACCTATATCGTTTTTTCCAAAAAACCTAGGGTTGGCTGCTTTTTCAATCAAATGTCAAAGTTTTGCAAATCCAATCAACTGGGTCCATTTCTAACGATATTCTGAACAAAACCCAGATGCCAGCTTTTTTTCGGGAAAAATTGAAGAAATTAGGGTTTGCTGCTTTTTCAGTCAAAATTCAAGATTTTCAAAAACGGACGATCTGGGTTGTCTTGTATCGCCATTCTGAACAAAACCCATATCTCAGAAAAATTCTCAAAAAATTCGTCCGTTGAAGCACAAAAATCAGCATTCTAAAAATAGAAATTGTTCAAGACTTGTCTGAACCAGGGCGAGTTTACAGTCATTCTTCGAGCTTTCTGAAATGGAGTACACTCCTAATGTTTTCAAGTCCGAATCAGCACTTTTCACGACATCAAAACAGCCGAGACAGACGAGATCATGTCAAGCCGGGTGTTCACCTACACACTCTTGGAGAGAGCAGGTGCAACGCTCAATCAGAACCTCGGTCATTTCGACTCGCACAGCCGTTTATCTTATATCAGTTCGTGAGCTCTGAGTTCGTAACGCTGTATTAAGCATTACAACCCGCTAGAGATCCAACAATGATGGTAAAGTTGATTTATAGTCTGTTCGACATGGTTAGGTGCGTTTTCCATTCCCCCATGGCCTGAAAGTGTAACTCTTTCGAGGGATGAATGTGAAAAGATGTGGAATATGCATAAAGACAAATACAGCAAGAAGATCGCCCAGAGATGGATGAAAGAAAAACATAAGACATTGCCCAAGAATGTCGGGCTTGAGGAAGTACAAAATCAGTTCCAGAATGTTGTTCATAGTTGCAGCCCAGTTGGTGGAAGGATAGGTCATGTTTCAATGATGTCAGCAAAGTTCAATAAAGCGGCCAATGAGATTGAAGATTTCCAGAGATCTATTGCAGATGCCTAAGATATTCTTGAAAAGCGGTGTTTTGCTGTTGATGGCATAGATGCACCGAATCGGGACACAATCTCTAACTTCCTAGCGGATGTGATCGAGCTTTAAAGCAGCTTTCTTCTAGAAGCTTTCTTTCCCACTTTCTTTCTATTCTTGGAATAATCCTTATCCATTCTTTGAGGATAAAAAGAAGATAAGATGTAATAGTTGGCGTTTCCCGCTTTTTCTGCTTTTTAGGGTTTTAGTTGTTATCTTGTTTCTAGATTTAGTAATAAAGCTTGCTTGCTGAGCAAGCCCTAGATTGTGAAAGCAAGGAGATTTTAGGGTTCCCTACTCCTCTGCTTCTCTATAAATAAGAGCCTTTGCTCATTTATTTTCTTTAACCGTGCTTATGAGAACAAAACGCTGAGCCTATTGTGCCTTCTATTTGTTGCTCAAGTATTGTTCATTTGTATTGTGATAAGCAAATTGTTGAGCCTCTTTAGCCAACAAGGAGTTAGTGAGATTGTTGTTTTCTATTGTGTTAAGAATAAGTTTGCAAGCCTCCTTAGCTGCAATTTCTTATTCAAGGCATGTTAGAAGGGAGTTTTGTTTTAGAGGTTTGAGTAATAAAATCATGAGCCTCTTTTGCCTTGGTCTAAAATCTCAGATTTCCGTTATCTATGTTATGCTTTCATGATCTTTATTTCAGCTTACAGTGAAGTGTGTAGGTGTTTGTTGAGAGAGAGATCGTTAAAGTATTTTTGTCAGAGAATCTACCTTGTTGATTTCTAACTTCTCTTGCTCTGCTATTACTTGACAGGTTAGGAACGTCTTTAGTCTAAGTTAGTCGTAGTTGAACTTCTTATCAGAAAATCTCAGCTGCGGCGTTTGTGTTTAAAAAACCTTGTGCTCTAAGCTGATCCAAAAAGATAGGCAACTTAGTTTTAGTTTACTTTCTTTCAAACACCATCAACAAGAGGGAGCTTCCCCTCCTAATTTGAAGAGCAGTTTATCTGTGCATAGCTGTCCGTTTTCAAATCCGCATTCCAGAGGTGCGAATTTAAACGCCAACACAGCCAACTATCTTCTCTCAAGAGTGAGTGCTATCCACTCCTTGAAGGTGGATTCACATCACAAGACTCAGGAAGCAAATGTATCTTCTAAGGGAAACGATAATTCTTGGTTTGGCTTCAATTCAAATCTAAATCAGGAACAACACCCAATTTCAATCTTTAGGCACTTCTTTCCAAATATGGATATGCATAAGATTGATGACAAGGATCCAGCTAATATGGCTTTGCCAAAGGGAGCAATTATTTGATCTTCATTGCATTCCATGCCAACAAAAGGTCATGATACCATCCATATATTTGGAACCAAATCAATTCATTCAGCATCATTGCCTATGTGATTAGAAGAAAAAGAAGGTGTGTTGTCACATAGTTTGTTTTCCAAGAGGAATTCGTGGAACATTACAGCAATAATCTTACAAACAACTACTTCAGCCAGCTCACCAAATTAAATCAAAATAGTACAATCAAAAGACTAAACTAAACAAGCTTAGATCTTGTCTTTAAGAGTTGGGCATGTTACAGAGGCAATTCTGAATGAACCATATCTTGGTGGACTAAAGGACCACATCAAATATGAGGTATACATATTCAATCCAACTTCTATCTCCCAATCAATTATTGTGTCAAAGAAGGTAGGGGAAAAGTTTTTCGCTGGTAGGAGACAAGAATTTATTAAATTCAAATATCTTGAAACCCCATCACCAACCTTCCCTCAACCTACTAAGTTGATGCCCCAACAAATTGAAAAAAAAGGCAAAAGGTTTGTGCGGTTGCTGTGACAATAAATATAGTAAGGGACATAAATATATAGAGAAGAAGCTTTTCTATATTGAAAGAGCAACAAACAATAAAGAAGAAGATATAAAGATGGAAGTGGCATCAAAGGAATCATCACAAGAGCCCATAACAACAACATTTTGCCATACACTGTCAACTACAAAAACCCTCAAAGTAGTGGGATTGCTAAATAAATAAAGAGTGACAGAATTAATTGATTCATGCAATACTCACAATTTCATCAAAAAAAGTTAGCCACACATTTGAACTGCTTTATTTTTCCAGCACTAGAATTTCAAGTTATGATTGCAAATGAAGATATCGTTAGTTGTTTCAGAAAATGTCACAATATCAAACTTACCATGGAGGGCAATCTTTTGACTAGCCCTACATTTTCCATTCCTATGGGGGTGTAACCATGTAGATATAGTATTGAGAATCCAAGGGCTCTTCATGCACTTTCATTCTGAAAGTAAGACACCTGAATTAAGCTAATTACATTCAAAGAATCCATAAATGGTAAGTTCTCTGTGATGTCCCCATCACAAAAGATCTAAAGATAAGTATATATTTCATATATTTATATTTTAATAGATATTTGCATTCAAATAGAGTAATCATTATAGAACATTAAATTATATATACAAACGTGACTAATTTGGGTACCATTGGTGACAGATTAGAAGAAGAGATCCTAGAAGAGACTAAGATGTTTTTGCTTGAGGACAAGCAAATTTGGGAGGGGAGGACTGTCATGTCCCTGAAATTGTAACACCAAAATAACACTGAAATACAAATAACAAAATCAAATAAATATCAAAATGAAAATATAAGTAATCTCAATTTAAATATTATAATTATCTTAGATAATATTATAATTATAATATAATATAAACAAGTTAATGATTTAAATATCATAAACATTATGATATAATAAACATTAAAATATATATATAATTAAATAAACATCAGATAATATTGTAATTATAAAAATAAATAAACAATAATAATAAATAATATTAATAAGATATAATAAAAATGATTTGATAATATTAATAAGAAATAATATTAATATGACAATGACCTGGTGATACTAACATGCAATAGAATAATTGGCACTCATTAATATCTGATTAATATTAAAATATTCACACAGAAATTTAATATCTGATTAATATCTAATTAGTTTGCATCGATTAGTAAGTAATGCTATTATTAAAGGCAATCACAAGAGCCACAACTTTACACCGGTCAGAATTAGTTAAAGGCAGCAGCCATGACGATTCAAAAGGAGACACCATCGTAGTATATTTAAAGAGCCCCCAAAGTCATTCAAAAGGCATCGATCAAGAAGTATTGGAACTAGACAGGAAAACACAGCCTATGTAATGTCTGATTGGAATCGTAATCTACTGAGAGAATAAGGAAGTATCGAATCAGATTCAGACTGCATTCAGAATCTACGGAACCGTGACTTGCTAAGGACATAAAGTAGGTAAAAGGGATAGATGTGGTAAGTTCTATTTAACTATAGTTATAATATGTGTCAGAGTTGGTAAGGTAGAATTCTTAGGTATATTTATTACTCTTGTTACAATGGCAATTCTAGAGTAGATGATAGGCATATTTATCATTCTTGCCTCCAATAGTAAATAAGTAATAAGTATAGAGAATGTGTAAATGAGTATATAAATATACATAGTATATAATTCCATTTTTATGAAGATAAAATGCAATAAGTAAATATAATAAGTAATAAGTATATAGTTACAGATGATATTAAAATAGAAGCACAAAAGTAACAAATATGTAAATATGGATAGTATGTTATTATTTATTGTGAGTAAAGGTAAAGTGAGGCCATTGATAGTATGATTATAATATCTTTTATTGTTAGTTAGTAATTATGTTATGGATAAAGGCAATGATAGGATCCATAGGCAATTAAATAATGGGACATATAAAATGCTATTACAATATCTCAGTGTTCCACGGGGATGTGCCCCCCCCCTCCGCCCCCCCCCGCCGAAAAACATGGAGTTTCCAAGACGGGGACGTTTCCAAGATGGGGAGACGCTTGGGAAACGTCCCTCCGCCATCCCCCCGCCGTTTCCTCAGTGAGGGAGACGTTTCCCTGAAGTTTCTCATGGGGAGACGCCTGGGAAACTCCTGGGAAACTTAGACGTCCCCCCAAACGTCTCCCAAGTCCCCTCCAAAGTAAAAAAAAAATTAATAATATTTTTATAATTTTAAAGTTTTAAGATTGTATAATGTTTTCAAAATGAGTTTTTTTGACATTTGCTTGGTCGTGCGACTGATGTGAGCTTCCGCCTGAAGCCATTGAAGGAGAATCAAGAGAAATTGCTGCAGGGTTTTTCACTTTTTTTTGGTGACTCAAGGCATCGACCAGGTAAAATTCTCATTCTGCATTCATTGTTTTATTTTTTTGTGTTTCATTTTTTAAAATTTTTTGGCCGGTGGCATGTGCCCTACCCTCCGACCTGGCTTCCGTCTGGTGTTTTAAACTTAAAGAGGCGGGTTTTATTTTTTTTGTTTTACTTTTTTTAGGGCACGGCATGCCCTGCGCATGGAACACTAGAATACAATGACCGCGCGCTTCATTGTCTCCATGCGCAGGCATCCTTTGAGGCATGCCCTCAAAAAATTAAAAAATTAACTTTATAAATTTATAAATTTAAAAAACTTAAAAACATTTAAATTTAAATTTTGATTCTTCATTCTGGAATATGTGCATATCCTGCAAATTTGCAATCCTTTGAACTTTCGTTCCATGAGATGACATCTCTCATACTGTCAAAAATTTCACATGCTTCCACATTTTCAGATTCTGATTTTAAATAATAAAATATGAATATTAATTATTAAATTATAAGTAGTAATCTGTAGACTGTAATACTGATTTTTGCAGATTTTGAGATTCTGATAATACTGTTTTTTTCTTTTTTTTGCATTTTGCAATAAATTTATAAATATCTGATTTTGTTTTGAAACTGTTTTTTCAGCATCATTTGACATTACCTGGTTACCATAAGGCATAATGAGTTCATCAATCAATAGAAATGACGATGAGGTTGAGGGTGAAGAGGTGGGATTTGAAGTAGAAATTGGAAGTGGAAGTGAAAATGAATCTGATGATTCAGATTTTCAATTAGATGAGGGTGAACATGCCTCAAACACTCAGACTCAAGCTGAAACAGGTTCTATTGAGAGTAGAAAAGATAAATGCCCTTCAAAAATCCTCCAAAGATATGCCAAGGGCCCATTTGATCCAAAATCACCATTAAAACAATTTGTAACTAAGATGTCGGCACAGCCTGGGACACGTGGGGGTACCAGAAAGTGGGAGTGCCACCTTTGTCATCTTGACTGGTTTGGGAGCATTACTAGAACTAATGCTCACTTTCTTCTTATTCGAGGCAAAGGTGTAGATGTTTGCAAGAAGGTGGAAAAAAATGCTAAGTATAAAGCTGAAATTTTAAAATTATGGGGTACTAATGAGGACGCAACACCTATGACTGCTACACTGGCACATAGGAGTAAGGGTGATCAGATTGCAGCAATTTCTACTTCTACTTTGCAGAGTCAAAGGCCACCAAATCCATTCAGTTCAGGTGCAGGAGAGCCTAAGGGGAAACGTAAAGTGGCATCTTCAAGTTCACAACCATTGGCAAATTTATTCAATGCACAAGCAAAGGATGAGGCAGATGATGCTATTGGCAAATTCTTCTTTGCCAATGGCATTCCATTCCATGTGGCTCGCTCTCCTTATTATAAGGAAGCTATGTCAAAGGTAATAAGGGCGGGACCATCATATGTGCCACCAAGGGAGACTAAATTGAGGACAACAATCTTGGATCAGAACTATTCCAAGATTAATATTTTGATGGAGAAGATGAAGAGAACCTGGGTCACAAGTGGATGCAGCATAGTCATGGATGGGTGGACGGACATTAGGCATCGTCCACTCATCAACATCATGGTCACATCTATAGCGGGCCCTTATTTCCTTAGGGCTATTGATTGTTCAGGGCATAGCAAGGATGCTCATTATCAATTCCAGATCCTCAAGGATGCCATAGAGGAGGTTGGGCCACAAAATGTGGTGCAGGTAGTGACAGATGCGGCCCATGTGTGTAGAGCTGCAGGGAAGTTGGTTGAGACAGCCTATAGACACATTTGGTGTACTCCTTGCTGTGTGCATGCTATGAATAATGCACTTAAAGACATGGGTAAAATCAGCTAGATCAAATCAATTGTGAGTGATGCTAGAGATGTGCAGATATTTATCTGCAACCACCATACTTCACATGCACTTTTCAGGACCTTCTCGAAGAAGGAATTCCTGAAACCTATAGAGACTTGATATGCATCATACTTTATTCTCTTGGAGAGGATGCTTGAGTTGCAAGAGCCATTGCAACTAATGGTAATGACAACAGAGTGGAACCGATGGCCTGAGTCAAAGACACAGCAGGGATTGAGGGTTAAGGAGGTGGTGAAGAATGATGTTTTTTGGGCTGATGCCAAATATATTGTCTCCATCATTGATCCAGTCTTCAAAGTTATTAGATTTGGGGATTCTAATGCACCTTCCCTTGGAGAGGTATACGAGTGCATTGATTCCATGCTTGATCAAATGAAGGCTAAAGTGCGAGAGAAGGACCCCACAATGCAATTCTACACCGAGCATATTTATCCAATCATTCAGCTTAGATGGGAGAAGCTCAACACTCCCTTACACATGGCTGCCTATGCATTGAACCCAAAGTGGTATGTGCCACATCCCGGCAGAATGACACCTATAGAGGATGTTGAGGTGAAGGAAGGGTTCATGAAGGCCATTGACAGAATGTATGATCCTACAAAGGCTAGCTTGCTTCGTACCGAGTGGACAAAATTTGCCACTCTTTGGGGATATTCAGAGGCAGCCAAAGTAGATTTGGAAACTATGTTAGAGGAGGACCCCAAGTTGTGGTGGACTATGCATGGGCCTAGATCTTTGATTACTACTCTAGCCATTTGTTTGCTGTCCCAAGTTTCTAGTTCTTCTGCTGCTGAGAGGAACTGGTCTACTTATAGCTTCATCCACTCCGTTAAGAGGAACAGGCTTACTTCTAGGAGGGCAGAGAAGCTTGTGGCTGTACATAGTGCCTTGCGTCTTATTGACCGTAACACAACTACATACAAGGAGAGTCTAGCAGCCAGATGGGATGTAGAGCCAGAAGAGCCAACACAGATAGATGATGATCCTACACAGACAAGGCTGGTTGGTATTGGTTTAGATGAGCTTAAGCATGCAAAGTCCAACAGTTCCAGTGATGAGGAGATTGGCATGGAGCTTGGAGACGATTAGATCATTAGAGGCATCAGGCCATTAGCCTGGAGCCATTTACTATTAGTATTTACTATTTTGGTTACTTGTACTCAGTTTTTGAAGTTTGAAGTTTGAAGTTTGAACATTGATGATACAGTGATACTTGATTGTACTTATGATTCGTGAATCATAATTATGAAACCCAAATTATGAAACATCTAGTTCTTGTTGCATTTTCCAATGTCTATATTTTCATTTTGATTTTCAATGTTCAGCAGTTCACTAGTTCAATCACAATGAAATGAATCAATGATATATAATTGCAATGTGTTATTGACAATTGCACTTAAACTTTTAAGTTTTAAGTTTTGTTTTTATGTGTTAACTTTACTTATTCCTTAGGCTTCTACAGTTAATAGTTATGTAATTATATTGTTATACATCTTTTTATAACTAATTTTTCAAGTACTATATGTATTTCAGCGTCGCCCCCCCTGCCGCCGTCCCCCCACTGTCCCCCTGACGTCCCCAAATTTAGGCCCCCTGTCTCCCATCTCAGAAACACGTCCCCCGCCGTCCCCCCATCCCTGTCCCTGAAACTCCATGGAACACTGCAATATCTTTAATGTTATTTTATGATGCATAACTGTTGATAGTAAGTTTCTTATTAACAGTGTTTATATAGATAACATTTTAGTGTTACCATTCATGCATATTTAATTGTAGTACTAGATATGTATATGTATGTGCATATGTGTATGTATATGTAAGTATGGGTAGATGTGTGAATTAGATATATACAATAATGATGCTTGCAGCAATTATTAAGCATTATAAGTAACTATGGTAATTTAAATTAGTACGTGTTGATGTGATTTTTGTGACCAACACCAAACAGCAGAATAAAGTATCCAACGGCTACTCCATTCTCTCTTGATCAAAGTATTTTGTACGCTAAGATTGCTAGAGAGATCATACATTCAACTCCAAGGTTCCTTCAATGCAATGGAATACACTCAGTTGGTTCGTTGTGATATGCTGTTTCCACGAGGGGTCTTACACAATTGTTCGGAAGTTAGCAACTAACAGCAGATTAATGATGAAAGGGTATTTTCGTGCAATATGGAGGATTTGGCAATGAGGTATGTGTTTCCTATACTAACCAGGAATGTGCGGAAATTAAATGGCTGTAGGGATTAGAAGATTTATGTCCTAGTCTAAGTGCAAGATGTGCGGGGCTTGACTTCAACAAACTTCAACCAAACTTTGCTTCGCCTAGCATTGGACAGCCTCTACAAAGTCGGTGCAATCTTCAAGGGGGTAGCAACGAGTGTTCAAGTCACAATTCAGCATAAAGACACCATCACGACGATGCATGCCAAGACGTGAATCATAACCGAAGTTAAGCTTTTAAAGTATTCCAATCGACCACACAAGGCAAACTTGCCGTCAGCAAGCTGCTAGTGGTATGGATTAAACAAAGCTGCTTTGATCAAACGCAACAATCCACAATTAACTACTTGCATGAAAATGAAAATTACTCTACTTTAAGTCCTACTTGAAGGAGAAGGACGAAGAAATCTTGCTAGCTGCTCATAACAAAAGACGAAATCATCATCAATGAAACTCTTTTTATTATGATAGTTTTCACAACAACTTCTTACAAAGTTCTCAAGGGAAAACTTTCCTTCTCTTTCAAACTATGCTATGCTAATAACTATGCTAAACTATCACAACTATACTATCAGTCTCTCTACTCTATTCTCTGATCTCTAATCTAATAATGTACAAATGAGGGGGGAGTCCTCTTTATACAGCTGGCCAATCTCAATGGACGGTCCAAATTGAATTACAATGGATGGCTCAGATTTGAGCCACATCAGCCCTAGACTAGATTCTACCCTAATAACTGCCAGAAGGTGGAGGAGTGGTGCAATTAATGAGCACAAAATGACAGATTCCTCCTTTGACCACTATGGGCAATTAATGCCCACTACCCTTCTAGAAGATTCTCGTCCAGGATCCCATTCCCGTTGCTCTTCTCTCTGACCGCGAAAGAAACAAACCGGGCCAGCACTGCATCAACTTCTTGCTCAGAAATAGCCGGAGTAAGATTAAGCTGATATTCGAGGATGGCAATTGTTTGCTCCTGCCGGATACAAGATTTTCTCCAGGCCTCGATGGATTCCTGTGTGCTTTGAATAATGGTGGAGAACGTGGAGATATTCTCAAAGTCAACTTGAGCAAATACTCTCATTTCAGAGAAGAATGGGTGCAATTTTCCCTTCAAACCACCACCGTCACCTCCTAAGGAGTTAGTCGTTTTGTGAACAATGCCTCCAGTGTGTTGAAGATGCCCTCTTGAATGTTTCCCATGGCCTTCCTAATCTTGACCGACTCTGTCCTTACCGTTTCAAAGAAACCTTGGTCGGTGAATGCTGCAGAATACCAACCGGGAAAATCATATCTCCAACCTGAATTACCCCTCCTTCAATCAAAGTTTGCACTGGCATATGCATCAGAGTAGCTAGGCGTGGAAGTCTTGTCTTGAAAAATGTGAGTATCACTCCATGCCTGTTCAATGTTCTCCATACGGGAGAGGATGCTGGAAGCATGTTGGAAAGAGGAGAAAAGATCCTCAATGAATCTCTTAGCCTCAGCACGAACACCGCCAATCCACTTGTCTCCTTCCTGAATTGCCTTCTTCATTTCCTCGAGCTCACTAATTGATTCTCGTGGAAGCTCAGTTGGAAGATCCACCGCCGGGTTCTCCTAAGCACATGGACGTGCTAGATGTTGCACATACCCAATTAACGCCTTATGCTCCCTTTTCAACCTCTTGTATTTTTCTCCCTTCCGAAGCAGTCTATCCTTCAATGCCTGGAAGGAGTTTTCAGCGTCCTCAATCACTTGTGCTCCAGTAGGGCATCCCAATTCAACTGTAGTGATCGTGTAATTTTCAAGCATTGCTTCATCTCGATCACATTCTTCCCTTGGAACCGCAACATGAAGAGTGCGGGAACCGAACTCATCTGTCTCCATCCTGGAGTACTTTCTGGCTCTTTTCCTCTTAGGTGACCCGCTTATTCTATTAAGAAGCTCTTCCATCTCTATTGCTGGGTCGGTGTCGTCCTCTTGATCTCTGCTTATCGCACTTGTGAGCCAATTTGGAACATCTTGCTAAGCGTTGCAGACAAGTGGCTGCTCTTCCGTTGCTTCTACTTCATGAACTTCCTCTTTAGAGACATTTGGTTGAGGTTCATCCATCTCCATGTGCTGCCTATCCTCCTCAAGACCCCGAACTTCAGGCTCTATAGTATTTTCATCTTCAAAGGCTGCCTCAATTGCACGATCCAAGCAAGTGTCTGCTTCTGTTTCCTCATCTTCATCTGGTTGGTTAGCACTCCTAGGGGTATTAGCACTCTGACTATCGGGCTCCCTAGACAATGGCTGAGTGACCTCCATTTCATGCCTCTGACTCGCAAATAATGAAACTTCTCGGACGCTTGAAGAGTGAGTCAGCAGTTGTGTAGATGATGCCTCTTCTGTTCTCTGAGGCTCTGGCTAAATTGGTTCCTCCTCCCGTGGCTCTATAGCTTGGGCGACCTGCTTTCTCTTCCTAGTTGATGTCGATGGCCTTTGATTGCCCATGAGGTTGTACGTGAGGGAAATTGATTTTCTTTTGAGCCTGTGTACATGTCTATCCACCCAACTCCTCGTGAATGTTAAGACCGGCATAGACAATGTGTCCAAGTCTGTGATCTCCGATTCTGCCCAATCAGGTGGTGGGATTGGCGTGTCCTTTATTGACTCATAATTCGGGTGAATAATGCTAGCATCCTCATCTACCTGGTCTGGAACTTGGACAACCTCGCACTCCCTGATCAATTTCAAAGGTAATCTGGAGAACGTCCTCCTCCTGATCTCTGCTTCGTCTCCTGCGTTTGCCCAAAAATCCTCAACATGAGCCTTAAGCCGATATTCTTCACCCTGTACCACCCCGATCTTTCCGTGAGGATCAAAATCTTGCTGGTTGGTGTGGAGTGTGAGGTGATATAATTGTAATTCGTCCTCCACTTCCTTGGCTGCCTGCAAAGATGGGCACTCCTCAAGCGAATTTCCCATAACAATAGGGAAGTGTAATCCTCCTTTCTTCTTTTTCCTTATGATTTTGTCATAGGCCATGAGTTGCCTAGACACTTCAAGCATTACCATCCTGTCCGTGGGGTACCTTGGCAATCTGTAGGCGTATGAATGGAACCCCAACAGCCTTATGTAAGTGAACTTCGGGAACTAGATAAACCAATACCCATACTCTTCAATCAACTTTTGTGCATCCTTGGATATTCTTTGTTGTGTTCTCCGTTGAAGAGTCCTTGTGATGTGCATAATGAAAGCATCGTTCACTCTCTTGAAGCTAGAGGTATTTGTCAGATGCAGTTGCTTGCAAGCTTCATGGATTTTAAATTGACTGGGACCGCATCCAATTGGCTCCTGGTATGTCAATCCTTTATACTTTGTCATCCGAGCCAGCATATAGATGACATACGAGCTCATATAAAATGTCTTCGTTCTCCTCAAACTTCTAAATTGCTCATCTATATTGTCGTTGATCATCCTTGCCTAATCTACATACTCTTTTCCCTCCAATACTACGCTGATGTAGAAGAACATCCAAGGCTCAAAAGCGTACGCCTGTGGGCTGCCATTGACCCGGCTGAGCATCATGATTAAATCACAATACTCCTGTTTCAACTCCTCTGACATAATATGTTTAGGCAACTTGGTGCCAGGAGGTTTTGGCTTCCTCATCCATGATATATTAATTCTCTTTGCACACCTATCAAAAGATGAGGCGTACATTTTATCAACCCTTTCCTTTGACTTGTACAACATTCTCTCCACAGCAAGAATCCTGAATGCCTCTCCAATAGCTTCAGGTGTGAAGTTAGCCAGCAACTTGTTGTCTGAAGAGACAATCGTTCAGTGGTCTAGCCTATAATAATTTGCACACTCCATTATTAACTCAGGACATCGAATTGCTGGTGGAAAACCAACAGCTACATACAATCCACTTCTCACGATGTTGTGCGATGTCTCTGATGGATGATGACCAGCCTGCCCATATATTCTCCTTTTGAATGCCTCAAGGTTGAACGAACCAAGGCTGGTATCAATCAAACCTCCTAACTTTGACACGTACTTCGATTCAGGAAGGAATGACTTCTTCAGTTGCTTGATGATTGTCTGCCTGGAGGCAATCTCTTTGCCTGCTTCTGTATTTCCAGCTCTGCCTGCAGCTTTGCTCGTTCCGGCAGCATCTCCCCTTCGAACTTCAACCATCTGCAAAATAAAATTCAAACATTACAATTCCAACTTAGAAAATAAAATTACTACGAGATGGCTGGAAATATGGAGTTAGCTTCAAAAATGAAATTTCTTCAACACTAAACTACCAACTCCAAACCTCGAGATTTCTAACTCCGAAATCCAAACTTCAAGCTTCAGCAACTTTCAGCAATATCACTTTCAGCACTTAGAAAAATCCAACTCAACTCACTTCAGAATTTTCTCCTTCTTAGCACTCACTCACTTCAACTTCAGCACTCTCACAATTTCAACTCTGCAACTTGTGAAGAAAAATGAATAGCTTCAAAGTTTATATAATTGAGAGAGGACGCCCAATTTAGCAGTTGCCATTAATTCACTCCCCCACTACTTAGAAGATTTCCAATTCGGGAGAGATGACTGGCGAGTTGTCACAGAAGTTATGTTCAGTCGTCATAGAGTTGTCATAAGAATTTACTATTGCTAGAGATTCCTTCCTCATTCAAAATTTGAAATTTCCCTCCTTGACTGCATGTGGCGTCCAGTTGACTAAAACATTTTTGGGAAATTGATTAAAATTACTCCAGCATAAAAAAATTCATTCTTGAACAATGGCGTACTTCTCATTGAATTTTAATTTCAACGCCTTAGGAGAAACTTATTTCATTTGGAAAAAATTTATTCCACCTTCCAATGTCTTAGAAAAATTTATATCTCTTTCCCCAAGCTTCATCAGTCGCAATCTCCAGTATTTTAAAATCACAAGGCAAAATTATTTTCTTTCCAGAACATCCCCCTTAGAAAAATATTTCTCAACTTGATTAATTCATGTGTCTAAACGGAGGGGGACATTTAATTTTTCAACCTTGGAAAATAATTTTAATCAAAGTTTATTCAACTTCTCCAGCCTTGGACGTTTTTGCCTAGAACAATCTCCTCCAACCCCCTTATCCACCTAGGCGCATTCATCGCCTTACACTTTCAATTTTTCTCACTTAGAAAAATTTCCAATTGATTCTTCATGTTAGGAGCATCTAGAGGGTGGTTCTTCCATTTACTAACACTTAGACGTTTTATCAACCTTTAATATTACCTTGTTCAAGCCAGGCGCATTTGGAGTGTTGAGCTTTCAATTTCCGACACTTAGTGAAATCTCCACTTCATCTCTCATCCTTGGGTTAAGGCGCATTTGACAACCCCTACCTCCATTCTCCATGCCTTAGACTTCTCTTTCGACTTCGGGCGCATTTACTAGGTCCTACTTTTAGTTTGCATGACTTAGAAAAATTTCAACACTCAATTATTGACCTAGGCGCATTTGGGGGTATCAACTTCCAATTTCAAGCACTTAGCTAAATCTTCACCCCATCCATTAGCTTGGGCGCATATAGAGTAGTGAACTTTCAGTTTTGATGCCTTAGAGAAATTTTTAACTCCTTTAAGT
Source organism: Sequoia sempervirens (assembly GCA_007258455.2). Taxonomy (NCBI): domain Eukaryota; kingdom Viridiplantae; phylum Streptophyta; class Pinopsida; order Cupressales; family Cupressaceae; genus Sequoia; species Sequoia sempervirens. The sequence continues at coordinate 50,361 of VDFB02393057.1, read as the reverse complement.
TAAGGCACATATGAGGGGTCTTGAGCTTCCAATCTTCATAACTTAGAAAAATTTTGAAGCTTCTCTTCTAGCTAGGCACATATGGAGGTGGCTACTTCAAATTTCAAACCTTAGAAACTTTTCTTATCCTCCTTCCTTGCTTTGGCGCATATGACCTCCTCTACTTTCATTTTGTGATACTTAGAAGAATTTTCAATCAGCTCCTTGAGGTGGGCGCATTTCATGAGGTGCACCTCCAATTTCCAATACTTAGATTATTTCCTCATGGCATCCAATCTACCTAGGGCACATATAGGGGTCCCTACTTCCAATTTGCCAAACTTAGTCAACTTTCAATCACCTCCTCTTGGCTAAGGCGCATTTAGCATAGTGAGCTTTCAATTTTCCACACTTAGAATATTTTTCAAGTGCCCCTCTTTACCTTGGGTGCATTTTGACCCTAGAGCTTCCAATTTCAATGACTTAGTAAAATTTTCAAGCAGCTCTCTTCAAGGTAGGGCAAATTTGATGCCTTGAGCTTACATTTTCAATGACTTACTAAAATTTTCAAGCAGCTCTCTTCAAGGTAGGGCGCATTTGATGCCTTGAGCTTCCATTTTCAATGACTTAGTAAAATTTTCAAGCAGCTCTCTTCAAGGTAGGGCGCATTTGGGACCTTGAACTTCCAATTTAGCAAACCTAAACAAATTTCAAGCCATATCCCCTCAAGCTTGGGTGCATTTGGGCAAGGCTACTTCAAGTTTCAATGCCTCAGCTAAAATTTTCATCCATCTTCAGCTTCTCAAGGTGCATTTGGCAGGTCAAGCTTCCATTTTGCCAGACTTAGAGGAATTTCAGCTCATTTCAGCTTGTTAAGGCGGATTTAGGGAGGTGTTCTTCTAACTGCTCATGATGTCTTTAGCTTGCCCTAGTTTTCTATTTTTAGAAAGTTTTGCATTCTTCGTGTTTCAAGCTGATTTCTAGCTCCGGAAGGCTTGATTTTGGCTTTGCCTCGATCCTCGTGACGTGACTGAGCTATTGGCGCCTAATGCTTGCATGTACTTGCTATTTTTAGCAACTTACTAAAAATAGTAACTGTTCAGAATGAGCTCAAAATTTGCGTGTTGATTGCCTAAAGGATGTTGATCGTGACTGGACGAAGCTTCTGTGTGACCCTCACATTTCGCCCTACTTTTTAGGAAACCCGAATTCCTCTGCATGGACCTGCTAAAAATAGTAAGTGCTTGATTTTCAAACCTCCGCAACTCCGTTTGATCTGAAATTCACTCCATGGGGTCCTCATCACTTGCTTGGCTTGCTCACACTGGTGTCTCGCGCTGACCTGCTAATATAGCCCTGTTTCAGAAGTGACTTACTATAAATAGTAAGTGCTCAGATCGCCTTCAAATTTTACCAGTGGACTCCTTGAAAGATACTGATCGTGATGGGATACACCAATTTTTGGAGATTCTGGCGTTTGACCCCCGATTTTGGGTCCCAAAGCTGGAAACCCTAATTTGACTTGCATGTTGCTCAAAAGATCTTCGTTTGACCCCGTTTATGTTGCATGTCGCTGTGTTCGTGATGTTGAAGTGTTGGGCAGCTGCAAGAGTGATACTGGCTAAAAATAGTAAGGGTCTGAAAAAGTGACCAATCATCTACCGAATGAGTTTGCATGTCACCCTGCCCGAGAGATCTCAAAAAACCCAGAAAAACCCAGAAAAGTGATCAACATGCAAGCACGGGCTAAAAATAGCAAGTGCCGGAAAAGTGATCAACTCTGCTTGCATGTTACCTCGTTGCGAAGCTCTCGGAAAACCCAGAAGGATTATGCAGACATGCGCTGAGAAATCCTGCATGCAAACCCTAAAAATAGCCTTTGAAGCCTAAATCGTTGAAAGTCATCATCCTATTTTGCATGTTATATCACCGCAAAGGTCTCGAAAAACCCACAAAGAATCTTCAGACATGCATCTGAAAGTCCAACATGCAAACCCTAAAAATGGCCCTCGAAGGCATAACTGTTAAAAATAGTAAGTTGTCCGTTTCAGCTCAAATTTTGCAAGCAGGTAGCTCACAGCGTTCTAAGTGCAGTGCAATGCAGTTGTCAGAATCTGAAAATCCCAAGAAAATAGGCTCCAAATTAGAAATTACTAAAAATAGCAAGTTATCATAATTCAGTGAAAATTCAGTGGGAGCCTACTTGAAGCGTCCTATCAGTAGTGCTAAGCTCAGAATTCGATTAGCCAACTCAATTTGACCTCAAAGTAGCCTGAAGATTGAAAACCCTAATTCATTAGAAAGCCCTCCAGTCTTAGCCAAAATTCAAATCTAGGTCAAATGGCATGTACATCACTAGACAAAAAGAACGGACAGAGAGAGATAGACCCAAAACCAAAGCTAAAAGACCCGAATGAAGCAAAAATTAGGGGGTCCCCATCTTGAATGGGTTGATGTGTGAAAAGGTCACAACAGTACGCATGATAGATTTCTTAAATGATTGATTTACGCTAACGATATCTTCTAAGTGTGAAGACCAAATTGATTGGGAATGAAAGACTTCAATCAAGGTTTCAATTAGTTGAGGAGTACTCGCTAACTCATTTGTCATTTGGAAATTAAGGGTTTCAAGAAAATTTAGGGCATTCCCAAGAGGGGACATTACATTCTCATCTAATGCAAAAAGTGATCCAAAAAAATTGAACAGGTTTTGAGGCAAAATTATGTTCTCTAGCAATCCCAAGATCACCACCCAAAGGAAGATCAAACTCAACATCATAATAAAGTACTTTCTTCTCCCAAGGTGAATCTCTCCCAAATATCATCAGATTTTGCGAAAAATTGGCAGTGTAGCATACAAGCTAGAGTTACCTCCAATAAGAAAAATACATCCAATTTTTCATGTCTCTTGTTTAAAAAAAATTATTGGACAACAGATTTCAAGACACACAATGTGACCAAAGCTTTATGAAGAGGGAAGGATTATCTTGGATCCTAAAGTAATCCTCCAGTCATGGACAAGGAATCTACAAACTAGGACAATCAAAAATTACCTCATCAAATGGAACGAATTGCTTGTTGAAGATGTTACAAGGGAAGATGAAGTCTTGATACAAAAGCATCCATAGCGAGCCACATTAGATACAACACTTGCCTAAGGGGTGGGCATGCTGCACACTTAACCCATTGATTGTATTGGGATATGTGATAACCAACTATGGCTCACATAATCCTTAAGTCATTTCTTAATCCCTAGATATATTTATTCATCTGAATTAGGGTATTAATATTGACCGATAATGCCTATAAATAAGAGGTAATGAATAGTTGTTTTGCATTGTATTGCAAGTTCTGTTCTTATTGCAAAACTTTTGGAGGTTGTCCCCCTGAAGTGGCTATTATAATAAAGTATGTGCAATCTTTTTGTCTTATATTCTTCTGGTCTAAGTAATTTCAGTGCAGATACAACTTTGTTATAATACTTTCAACCCTTGTTTTTGGTATTCTCCATCCCTCTGACAATTTTTGGTATGAAACAAAGCATGGAGTTTAATACACCAAAAGCTTGATATTTTTAATATTTCATTCTCATTCGTTGTTGGAAACAATCATATGGTGCATTTTATGATATAATAAAATCTGATGTATAAGTTCCACATTTTTAAGAAGCTTATCTTATGTTTTTGAATATATTGATAAATACTGTTTTTGTCTCTACTACGTGAGATATTCTACACTGCTATTTGTCTATTTTCAAAATGTATTAACATAAATCATTTATCTAAAAACAACAATCATGAACTGGAAAACCATTCATCATATCTCCCAATATGGAATTTGAAAATAACTAAAAAGCTTTAAGCAGGCTGTGCGTATTAAATAGTGTTTTGAATTTCTAATAGCCTACGAGAAAGTTATTTCTCAAAATTGAGACAAGTTTTCAACATTTTTTTGGGCATAATTGTACAAGCAATAAGACTCGTCAAAAAGAATCGAAATAGCTATCATACAACAATCACATTTCTTAGTGAACCTTACCAAAGCTATCCCAGGATCTTCTCCCCTTGAGAGGGCATTTTCTATCTCCTGATCACCAGAATGATTACGAGCCCAATCCTGTAAAGGAAAGACATCTAAGGTTAAGAAAACTATTTAATTCCATGATAGTTCATAAGATAGCTCAGCATTCACTTAAAGTAGTTCAGTTCTACCCGGACACGACCAATAAACATTTGTATCACAGATGAGCCTGCCTGGGCTGCAGCCGCTGCTTGAGGAAAGCTGCAAGTGCACAGCAATAATTGATAGAGATACCTCATCGATAATGTGAAGACATCAAAACTATGCACTCCAACCAAATAAAACCCTCATCACAATGTAAATCCATTTGGAAATGTTTTGGCATATGCATTGGCATGGGTTACAATTACTTCAAAAAATTCAAACTATCCATAAAAGCAATAAGATCTTATGTGCAAGTGTCATTTCTTGTATAAAATACAAATTCATAGCAATTAACATTATTGATCTTATAATTTTCTGAAGAAAGGTCTCAAAAGAGACTTGATATGTTGGAATTAGAACCATTACACAATGGTATCCACACACATGATATTATGTCTGACTCTGAAAATCTAAAATCTTTAATTGAGCATAATTCTTGAGTAACGTCACTTTCTCCATTAACCTAAAGATCTTCAGCTTGCTACCAGTCCATCACATACCTAAAATAAAGTAATAGAACTCACAAGAATGGAACAAGAAAATGATTCAGGACAAAATGTATAACAAAATCAGTAATTTCAATAACTTTATTTTATCAAAGACCAGAGTAGAAATGCAGGAGACCCCTCTTCCAGCTATTTATTTTCATGCACATGGAATTCAAATTTATATTCCCCAAAATCAAGCTAAAAAGATCATACCAACCACTCTCAATTCAATTACCTGTACACAAATGTTACATGAGTTTGAATTCCTTCAGCTTCCAGCAGTCTTGATGCTTCAATTCCCTGCAAAGTAAAAAATCACATATCATATATGTTGGAGTTTTTATAAAAGAATCTTTTGATTTATGATTCTACATGAAGGAAATATTAAAAATGTTTTCATGTTTTACAAGTTTCCTGCCGAAGAAGCTGCAAGGAAAATGAAACATACTTGCCAAGTTGCAGGAATTTTGAATAGTAAACGCTCCTGGGGTACTTCCACCTCTTTATACAATTTCAAAAGTTCATGTACCTTTTGAAAATTTCAATGGAATAAGATTGGGTAAGATTTGAATTCATTGATACAGAAATCTGTATAAATGGAAATCAGCTCAGGATACAAGATACACATTATGACATTAACAACAAAATTCAGATTTTCCTGTTCAGATAACAAGTCCACAGTAAGCCTTCCTAGTGAGCATTTGTATTGTTCTATTCTAACATAATAAATCTGATATAGTTGTGCAAAGCATTCTGCAATTCATAGAACAAGACCTCACAACATTCTCATTCAATAATATAATCATTAATCAAAAATAGCTCATTGGTATAGATAAAACAGAATGAAAGGCAGTAGGGCTCAAATATTTGATCTGATAAATCAACAATTTTCAATAATTAAATGAAAGAAGTAAAACGAGACATTCTAGTTCCTGACCAATCATGCACAGCTATGTAGCATATGGGACCCTCTTATCGAAACAACAGAAAATTTTCACTTTACCTAGATGTTGTTTATGTTTTGTTACCCATGAGGAACAAACTTTTGAAAAATCTTGGGAGTAATTGGGGCCTTGCCTACACCTAGGAGTGGGCAAATACAATGGTCTCACTGGCCCCATTCTTGAACATTCCATTTATAAAATAGACATCCATATTGGAGGTGTAGATAGAAAAAAACATATATTAGTTATTAGTTATATTGCAATTTCGGTTAGTTGGCAAGAATAGTTGTCTCGTCAACTAATTGAAGTAGTTTTGGGTAGTTGCCGACGGTTGTAGTTCTTTGGCAACTGCCAGCAAGTTTATATACTTCTCTTGTAGACAGGAAAAGGGACTGTGTTGTTGGAAGATCATTCCCTTCCACATTTTTGTATAAGAGCATTGAAGCATTGAATGAATAAAGAAATAACTGTTATATCTTCTGAAATATATTGTTATTCTCATATTAGTCACTCATGAATGTATAAACCAGTTTATTGTGCTTAAGTGATTGCATGTTTGGATAGGCAAGTAAACATTTGGTGCCATTGTTTCAAAGAAGTCAGGTTAAAATGGCCATATAATGGGGTTGCCAATTGAAGAATTTGTGGGTCTAATCAAGAAAGAGAAGACAAACTCACACAAGACCTAGTAAACTTGTGGGATATATCCGTGAAAGAACATATATGGAAGGAAGCCGAATACAGAAAAATCCTCAAAGAAGTTATTTGTGATAAGCTGAGAGTAAGCAAAAGAAGTAGACATACTCCTCAATCGTATGCCAAAGACTCCTTGCAAAACATCTCTTAATAGTTTAAGACCTGCGTGCCAAACAGGATCATGAAGTCCAAAGACAACAAATAAGGTAGTGCTACAAGGATAGAAGCAGAGAAGAGGAAGAAGAAAAAATTTCATATAGTCGTATTGGCATCAAATCCCTCGAGATTAATGCCCCTTACCCAAAGAAGAACAAGTAGAAAGCAAAAAATGCTCAATGAAAACAACAAGAGGTGAGGCAGTCCTTGAGGATTGTAAAGCAAAGAGAATGAAGGTGAAGGCTAAGAGCAGTATCCAGCGAAGACATAATTTTACAAATCCCAAGTTGGAGCCCATCCCGAGAATAGAGTCGAATTCAATGCCCCAATTGAGAAAACAAAAACATTTCCACTACAGTAAACCATACAAGGAAAGAGTGGGAATAAATAGTAAGGTATTTAGCACTACCCAACAAAGCATGGATAGATCTTTTTGATCAAGTACAACAAACAATAGACAAAGAAGAATGGGAGATAGAATCTATAGACTCATTGACAAAAATGTACAAGAGTAATCTTTGACATATCAAAGAATTGGTGATCGAAGGAACCAAGCCAAAGACTCCTAGGCTAAAGGTGTACAAGAAAGAACCTAAAGGCAACTCAATTGTATGGAATGAGGAAGTCGAACGAGTTGAGGATTCTCAAACAGCTGAGAATGCAAAAAAAACACCAAAGCGATAGAATCAAAACTCCTTGGTAAGCAAGTTCTAGGCATTGAGGTTGCGTTAGAATAGAAATATGGTGACTCCCTCATCAAGTCCCAGTATCAAAAGGAAAAAAGTGCCCAAAATCACAAGCAATATGTAATGACCCGAGCTCCAAATCAATAGATTTTTTATTTATTTTCTTATTGGATTGACAAAGGTTGTCATCCAATGTTATCAAGGTAAGTTTCCAAGTTATAAATGAAATAGAATGAATTATTGATATGACACTTTATTATCAAATCTATCACTGTAACTTCCAAAAATAAAGTATTGCTGATATAAATTCTGAAATAAGAAGTTTGATTCAATTACTTGTTCGAGAATGGAATTTTATCAAAAAGTATATGTGCTGTCTCTAACTTGTCAATTTAAAATCATGCATAACATATACAAGAAATTACGTTCTCAATCTGATCACCTTTTCTGATTTGACCTCTTTAATTCATGTGGATCTTTGGGCGCCATATCTGCAATCTATAGTTTAGTCATCCATCCAGTCTTCATGTTGATCATAGGCTCTACTAGAGCACTTGGTCTGCAGTTATAATTGTATACAAGTAAATTTCCAGGTTCAATGACCCCTCATACTTCCTGTTGTCATTTTATATGTTTAATAAGAAGGGATGTATCTCTTGGTAATTGAGATGACCGCTTGAAAGGTCATGATTTTTAGTTAATATAAATTATTACTTGTTAAAATATTAATCGCTCCTTCTTAGCAATTTCGCTGCTGCCTTGTAATGAATATCATTGTTCATATAATCACTACATATCTTCTTAATTATTGTTCCCACGTCTAATGTCTTTGATTAGTATCATTCACAGAAAATATATGACGACTACTAGCATAGAGGTGACTCCCTTAATCTGAGCAATATTTTTCCACAACTCTGAAATGATTTATTACCAACGTGATAGGTACTGGCAGCGGCAACCATTTATTAAGAGACCCGATAACCTTGCCGGTGGCGTATGGAATTAAGGCTCTTCTCAATATGATTTGCTTCTCTACATAGCATCAATGAAGAATTATTGTTTGTCTCCTACTTCGAATAGCCCACAAACCATCGTATGATCATTCACGATACAATCAATCCATAATGGAGGGAGTATGGAATGATCTTCATTCAACCCGAATATAATAGGAATTGCATAGCTTAGGAAAGCCCACTAATACATCTTTGGTCCCAAGCTCGACAATACTCACACAACGGCGCCTCTAGTATGATTATTGCAATAGTCAAAGGGAAGGTGGCGACAATATTTGGATGAATCGCATAATACAAGCCGTCTTGATAATCTCCAATCAAACCTTTGATAGCCAATACATCTACTATTCGTGAGGTAATAATATTAAATGATTATTGTTTAATTTTTCCTTTTCAATACTTTTAACTATTGAGAAAATAGTTAGTAGTCAAGATGAGACATTACAAGTCCTCCCACCCAAGATTGCTTGCCCTCAAGCAACCTTAAATCGTTATGTTCATACTAGGGTCACAAATAAGTCTATAGGGTGTTTCCACATATATCCATTGCATCATGTTGATGCCAGTAGACTCCATCACACCATGAAACCATTCCATGTCATTCGATATATCCATCATAGAAATTCCTGGGTCCCAAGGTTGGTAGCGCCATATTCCTGTGACGTAGTTCTTTTGAACACTAGCGAAAGTGATCTCTTGAAGATCTCTAAAGGGAAGGTCCATCCAAAGTTGCACGAACTCTTTTGAAACATATCCTTGGATGCTCTCAAATCTCAACATTGTAGGAATAAGCTTACGGAAATTATCATAGATTATCTTATCAACAACTATTGAATCCCCAATGATTTCAGGATTCCAAATTAGCTTTAGAAATGAACCATCATGCTAACGTTGTGCTACTCTAATTTCAACAATCTGCTTCTCATACTCAAACTGCCTTCATCTCTTTTGGAATCCTAAGAAGTGTTCCTTGTCTACTTTAAACAGAAATAGATATCATTGTTGGTCTCATTCTTGATTGATGGCAAGAGAGCTTTGTTCAACCATAGAGTAAAAATCTTGACACATTCCCTCAAGGTGTCAGGGGGAAAATTGCAAATACTCCAACTTATTGCAATTATGAATGCTCTAGAATGTTGGTAAAAGTTATTGTTCACTATGGAAATGAGAATCTGAATTGCACTCGGAGAACTTCTCACTATTAGCTACCTCCCTTCTATCAATGGTTTAGAATCCACTTGATCGCAAACTGATGTCATTATTGTGGGGAAGCAATGGCAATCATAACTATTTCGTATTAATGTGTCGCCTCTTCTTCCAACCAAGCTTAAACATCCCACAATTGATTGTTGATCAAAAGAGTGTATATAACTCATTGATCTGTTGGGAATTGCAATCTCTTGCAATTTGTTTGGAGAGTGGCTAATGATAGCACCACTAGGACTTGTCTTGTAACCTTGATTATCTCCCAAAACATCACTGATGGGAAATGCACCTAGATCCCAAGTCTTGTGACTGACTTCAGTCTCACCTCTTGATTTTTGAAAAGTTCTTTTGTTGAACTCAAAAAGTGGATTATCATAGGTCATGTTAGCTTCAACCTCGAACAAAGGATTATTAACAAGTTGAAAGTTATCCTTAGTTCCAAACTTGGACCTTTCTATTTCCAAACTTTCCCTATTTGTTTCTTTGGGATAATGGTCATAGGTTTTATCTGTGTTGTCCAACTCCTTAATCCCATCATTCCTTCTTTTGACTTCTCACTCCAAACTCTTCATACTTTCTTCCTTTTCTTTCAATTGGATTTTTACCTCTTCTTCACTTCTTTTCTTTTCTTCAATTTGAGCTTTTAAACCTATGGATTCTTCAAGAATTTTGACCTTTGATCTACACTCTTCTTGAAACTGTGTGTTTAGATCAGCAATTATCTTCTCAAATTCTTCATGGCTTTGTATTAGCTCTACATTAAATTCATTTGATTCTTGAAGTTGTAGCTCAAGATTTTGGTTCTTTTTTCTAAGTTTTTCAATCTCATCTATAGCGCGATAGAGTTTTTCCTCAAAACATTAATCACCATCTTCACTCACTAAAGGGTTTTCTCTTTCGAAGAATTCATCTTTTACCTCTCCTCCTTCAGTTTTATATTCTATGATCAAATTGTCAAGTAATGCCTCTTTTGATGTGTCGTCGCTAGAAAGGATACTCTCCTCATCAACAACAATTGATTGATTGAGGAGACCGTGTCCTCCTCAAAAGGTGAGGGAGAACTATGATTAAAATCTTCATCCTTAAGTGGTTGTTCATTATCTAATTTATGATCAATAGATTTAAACTCTTCAATGTCTTCTTTAATGCATGATTCTTGAAATGAGATAAGAGTAGCATTAGAATCACAAAGATCAATATCTCCCACAGATTCGTTCTGAAAGTCGAACCAAAAACCTCCTGTATCGTTGAAATGAAAAAAGTTACCATCTATAGTAGATGTAAGACCATTATCATTTTTAGTTTGCTTGTCATGCATCAACTCCTCATTGGTAGCTTCCTTATGACCCTCATGAATCCAAGTACCTGATTCATTTGTGATAGAAGAAACGTATGATAATTCATCTTCCTCATTATGAACAATTTCCACATCTTGTAGTTTCTTGCCTTCATCTTTTGTATGTACAACTAAAGGAACTTCCTCCCATTCATCTTCTGAATTGATCCTCTCTTGCTCTTCTTTTTCCAAGTGAAGTTTTATTTTTTCCTCACATTGTGTGAACACGTCGAGGAACAATATATATGCAACTGAAGAGGGAACCCATTCTTGTTTCTAAACATTCCATAGTATAGATATGGTGGGTCGAGAGAAGACATCACTCTCTTAGATAGTTAGAACCATAATATCTTTCATGGCTGAAAAAATATCTTTATTATGTGCATTCTTAATGGTGACGAGGAAATGATAGAACATGTTGTGGATCACATCTTGCAACCCTAAGTCCACAAGAAGGATACTTGTCCTAATTTCCGCAAATGTCTTCAATATGGTCACCTTTCTTGAGTAATGCTTACCATTAGTGTCATCTAGATCTCCAAAACTATCAACAATCAAGTGTACTACTTCTTTCATCATGTCATCATCATAGGGCACTAGATGTACCAAGATTCTCATAATCTCGCTTAAACAAGAAGTCACTAACAACTTGATCTCCTCATCATAATGCCTCAACCATTTGTGTTCTTTTAAGGTGGTTACTGTAGGCGTTAGAGCTAGATATAACACTTTGGATGACCGCTCAATATGAATTAAACATTCTTCCACCAATTTAAGCATGTTCAAGATATCATCCCTTGATTGAAATTTCGTCGTAAGTTTGTTGCCTGCTTCATAGAGTGTTCTTGCCAATGGTTTGATATCTTCTATTGCCATGATTAATCAAGTTTTTCATCATTTACCCAAAGGCTGGCAGGACTTTAAGCTCTGATACCACTATAATGACCCGAGCTCCAGACCAATAGATTTTCAATTTATTTTCTTATTGGATTGACAAAGGTTGTCATCCAATGTTATTAAGGTAAGTTTCCAAGTTATAAATGAAATAGAATGAATTATTGATATGACACTTTATTATCAAATCTATCACTGTAACTTCCAAAAATAAAGTATTGCTGATATAAATTCTGAAATAAGAAGTTTGATTCAATTACTTGTTCAAGAATGGAATTTTATCAAATAAGTATGTGTGTTGTCTCTAGCTTGTCAATTTAAAATCATGCATAACATATACAAGAAATTACGTTCTCAATCTGATCACCTTTTCTGATGTGACCTCTTTAATTCATGCGGATCTTTGGGCGCCATATCTGCAATCTATAGTTTAGTCATGCGTCCATTCTTCATGTTGATCATTGGCTCTACTAGAGCACTTGGTTTGCAGTTATAATTGTATACAAATAAATTTCCAAGTTCGATGCCCCCCTCATACTTCCTATTGTCTTTTAATATCTTTAATAAGAAGGGATGTATCTCTTGGTAATTGAGATGATCGCTTGAAAGGTCATGACTTTTAGTTAGTATAAATTATTACTTAGTAAAATATTAATCGCTCCTTCTTAGCAATTTTGATGCTGCCTTGTAATGAATATCATTGTTCATATAATCACTACATATCTTCTTAACTATTGTTCCCACGTCTAATGTCTTTGATTAGTATCATTCACAGAAAATATATGTTGACTACTAGCATAGAGGTGACTCCCTTAATCTGAGTGGTATTTTTCCACAGCTCTGAAACGATTTATTACCAACGTGATAGGTACTGGCGGCGGCAACCATTTATTAAGAGACCTGATAACCTTGCCAGTGGCATATGGAATTAAGGCTCCCCTCAATATGATCCGCTTCTCTACATAGCACCGATGAAGAATTATTGTTTGTCTCCTACTTTGAATAGCCCACGAACCATCATATGATCATTCACGATACAATCAATCTGTAATGGAGCGACTATGGAATGATCTTCATTCAACCCGTATATAATAGGAATCGCATAGCTTAGGAAATCCCGATAATACATCTTTGTTCCCAAGACCGACAATACTCACTCAGCGGCACCTCCAATATGATTTTCGCCATATTGAAAAGGAAGGTGGGGACAATATTTGGATGAATCGCATAATACAAGCCGGCCCGATAATCTCCAATCAAGCCTTTGATAGCCAATACATCCACCATGCGTGAGGTAATAATATTAAATGATTATTGTTTAATTTTTCCTTTTCAATATTTTTAGCTATTGAGAAAATAGTTAGTATTCTCTTGATACCGTCAAGATGGGACATTATACAATGGGTCAAAAGATTCTACGAGTGTAATGTCGCCTCTTTTAATCCTTTTTCCTAGGTTGGCTCATGTTAAGGAAAAGCAAGTCGGGCTTGTGAAGAAAAACAATAGAACATTTATATTTCTTCCTAGGTTGGCCTTGATATGGGGAAAAAATAAGAAATTAATAGCAGTTTTTCCTAGGTCAGCCAACATAGAGAAGGAGGGAAACATGTATAAATACAAGATCTTGTGGAGCATTTCAGCACCATATTCGAAATTGTTCTTCTACTTTGGTCTGCACTTTTGAGCAACATATGCTATAGGACGAAAACCCTATTGCATTAAGGAGAAGTTGGACGAAACCCTAGCTTCTTCAAGGGTGAACTTTATGACGGAGGTTCCTATGTGCTTCAATGGAGATAATTGCTAGTTCACGTCAGTTTTGCATCAGCATTTAGATTTCTGATTTGAAGAGCGAGCTATGCAAGTTGGAGGCTCTAATTCAGATTTCTAGGGTGGCAAAGCCCTAATATCAGTCCAGTAGGCCAAGCACACCCCTTGGTAGGGTTTTCTGAATAGTTTTGCCATCATTTAGTTGGATATTTGTAGCTGGAGAAACTTCACCCAGCTAGGGTTAATTGCATCTGCATTATTGGGGTTTTTTCATGTTGTGGCACATGTTTGGAGCCCACTTTACTTTGTACTTTGCATTCATATTTTGTAGCAGCAGACTGGTGGTTTATATCAGACATTTGTTGACTCATATTGAAGGATCTAATCATACTATGTTGGTGATCTAATGTTACTATTATCTGCTATAAGTCTTCCTATATTTTGGTCGCATTATGTGCTGCTGTTCATGCATTATAAACCTCAGAAAATTACATCAGCGTTCTAGGGGTTGGGCAGAAATTAAGAATCAGAAATTAGGGCATCAATTTTGCAGTACAAAAATCAGATATTTTGCAGAAATATTGTTTGGGATATTTCAACGAGGCATTGTAAAACCTATGAGATGATTTGGATAGAAATTGGTTAGGACAATAGATCCTATTGGCTACGGTCCTTCCCAACAACCTAAAGGTGCATAGCTGTGGACCAGTACATAGAGATTGACCCGGTTTCTAAGACTTCTAAGGAAAGTGAGAAAATATATTTTGAAGAGGAGTTCAAGTCGCAGTAGAACAATAATGAAATTGTACCAAAAATTTATAATATGAAGCAAGGAAAACATGAGAATGTCAAAGCCTATAATCATAAGCTCAATGAACTCCTAATAAAGTTAGAAAAGAAACCAACTAACACTCTCAAGAAGAGAAGGTTCATTGAAGGCCTCATCCCTCACTATGGAAGAAGATGAAGGTAGTTCCACCATTTTCTTATATAGAAGCCTAGAATCAGGCCATGGATATAGAAAGTAAAGACAAAATGTCTTCCCATGGAAAAAGAAAAGCAAAGGATGATGAAAGTGCAGATCATAGCAGCAAGAACAAATCAGGAACCTTACAAGCCTTGAGAAGAGATATGATGCAAATAATAAATGAACTAAAAGAAGAAAAAAAAACAATAAATAAAGCAAAGAACTAGTGTACAAAATGCAAATGTGAAAAACATATTAAAACAAATTGTTCAAATAAATTATTTTGTGATGTTTATCATGTTTTGAGCCACTCAACCAAGGAATACCCATATTATTTGAAAATGAGGAGTACAAAAGTACTCTTCACACAAGGCAAGTAGTCCAATCCACTAACTACACCACCAAAGCAACAAAATAATAAAAATGCATCACCAAGCGGATATCAAAGTAGAAGATCTAATAATAATAGAATCAATAACAATAAGAGTGTTGGAAAAATGGTTGTCATTGATGTCAAAGGTGGCTGACCATGTAACAACCACCCCTGTTTTTTTCTTATTTGTTTTCCAAGTGTGATGAGTTTGCAGATGTGTTCTTATTTGTTCTTGATTCACATGTTTTCAACATAGCATAGCATACATACGAAACATCGCATAGAAAGGAAATAGCCATGAAATCGCGTTGTTTTCACAGTGGATCATAACATATCATAATGGCAAATGATGACCAATGACATCAGACTTAAAGAAGAGTATTTCAGACCTGATAAAAGTCATACAATAGCAGCAAATGCTTGCAAACTTGCACCAAAAGATAGATACAACAGATGCTAAACCACCATAGTGAACTCACATCATAGAACAGCTGCATGGACTCCAAAATGAGCAGATTACAGGTCTATACATCAGCAGACCTGATTGTGCAAAGCTCCCAAATTGGCACGGATCCCTAGGAGGAGCGATTTGCTCCTAAAAATCAATTCTTCACCAAAATCTGCCAATGAGTACTTGAAATGAGGTGCCCAGCTATGAGGAGTCTTTTTGAAAACTACCCAAAACCAAACTTCAAACACCAACTGAGCTACAAACCATAGATGAAAAACTCGCCAAAAACCCGATGAATAGTTTGTAATGAGCCTAGCTCTAGCTGACTCAAAAACTCTTCTTTTACTGTCTTGGGACTGTTGTCAAACAGTTGGTGTGCAAACTGATATAGGTTGATAAGAACTTCTAATTGATTTGTTTTGACTCTCTTGTCACCAATGATGTTTTATTAAATGTTTCCAATGGTATCAATGATTGTCAATGACAACTATGAATGTCTCTAAGATGAAATGCAATTGTTTTAACGCACTTTTGATGTCTATAGATGACTAAATCTACTTGCAATATGCAGCTACAGCAATTAGAAATTATGACAAACACTTTGGATACAACCTAAGATGGCATTTATGCACTTACAACCAAGTAGCATTAATACAAACACTTGGTATCCAATATTATAACATTATTTATGCCAAAAGAGAACCTTACAGCCAATTGACATTTTGTCAAACAATTGGCATGCAAACTAATAAGCTAGTCATGAATAATATAAACAAGCTCAATTACAATAGTATTTGACCAGCAACTTATATCTCCTTCTTTGCAATAAAATGTCTAATACAATGATGCTATGAATTGGCCAAGACTCTTGGCTTACAATTGATTTATAATAGTGCCAAATCTGATTTTCTGAGTATTCACTTATAGCAGCAACTAAAATGCCTATGATGACAATGCAAACTACTTAGTAAATGCAAGAAGAACCTAGTAATGATGGCGCCAAATGTTGTTGATGAAGAAACAATAAAAATCCAATGTGATAGGCACCTTCCAAGCTCAAATCGAAATGCTCAAGCTACCGCCCCTGTTCTTGCCTGGAAAAAGTTTAGATAATTAATTGCAGCACCAAATGCCTTCCAATTTTCCCTTAAAACGATTGTCTCAACTATAGGAAATGAATGCAACAATACCTAGAATGATTGGCCTCCTCAATCGAAAGATATGAGCAAAAACATGAGACTCAAATAGGCTGATCAACCTCCATGGCAGCAGATTATGAAGGTTTGAAAATGCAACTAAAACTTTACAAAATATCACTCCTTAAGATGATGAAATGATAAATCACAATCAACAATTATTCTCCAAATTGAATCTCCACAAATTTGCTCAATAAAATAATCAATCTCAGCAATACATCAGCTGCTGATGTAACTTCTCCATCAAATGCAACAACACATCAGCTATTGCAAGTCAAATACTTTACTCAAAATAAGTACAATAATACATCAGCTATTGTACTCAAATAATTTCCACAATGAAGCACAAGATTGGACTTCTGAAGTAAAGCCTACAATCAGCAATAATTCAGCTGGTATCTCACAGCCTCAAAATTGCGTAACCAATGAGGGTTTACGTCCCCAAAAGTCCTCCAATGGCTGAAACCCTAGCTGGCTTCTCCACCAAACAATCACATCAAATAAACATCAATTCTTGGATGAAGAAACAATGGCTGACCTCACCTATTTATTCTTTTTCACCAAGAGGTCGGCCCACAATCTAGAAGCTTCCAAAATATTATTTTATTTTTATTAAGTGACTTTATGATATATTATTTTATTTAAGTCACTTTATTAAATTAATTAAATAATATAAAGTTACCTTTTAATGTTTATTTATTTGATAAATTTATAAATAATTAACTTAATACCACTTTTTAATTTAATCAAAATAATAAATTAGTCATCCTCTTGAAATATTATTATTTTGGACAACTTAATTAATTAATTTAATTAAATTATACTACCTCCAAAATGGGGACATTACATAGTTAAAAACTCATGAGTTTTTTTTGAAAATGAGTTTTTCTAGTATTTACTCACCAAAAAAACTTGTCGGGTTTTTGTGAAATACTCGCCAAGTTTTTGGCGAGTTTTTCACAAAAACTTAGCGAGATTTTGAAAAAAACTCGCACAATCATAGTGCAGCCAAAAAAAAGGGCATTTCACTTCATTTTTTCAGTTGTTTGTCACACTTGCTTGAGCAAAAACCCACTCCAAACCATTTTGCACCTATTTACAATGATTTTGCATCGAGTAGACGAGATTTGAAGGGGATTTTCATCGAATTTTGAAGGCAAATTGGATTTCCAAGTTTCTAGTTTTTCTTATTCTTTCTTTTTTTTTTGTTGATTCTATGTTTAAAAATCATCATGAATGTAGTGTAAAAAAGATTTAAATACATTTATATTCATCAAAACAAGATTTTTTGACATTTTCCTGATTTTTTTACATATTTTGCTATTTTTTCATTTTTTTGAAATTTTCTTCAAACCCTAGTTATTTTTTAAATTTTGAATCCTCTTTTTTGTTGAAAAACATGTTTACAATCTTAGATTAGCTTAATTTTTTACCAACTTAAAGTAATTTTTTGATTTTTTACATTTTTTTCATATTTTTTTAAAACCCTAGTTATTTTCTTTAATTAATTCAGCTTTTTTTGATGAAAATGTTTAGAATCTTAGATTAGTTTATATTTTTACTCATTTAAAGTAATCTATTTTGATTTAATCTAATTTAGCTTGTATTTAAATTTTCTATCAAAAAACTAACAAGTCGTGCTTTCACTTTGTCATTGTGTGTGTAGGTTAATTGATAATGGCTTCTCATTCTGCATTTAGTTCTACCTCAGGCTCAACCCCATCCGTGCCTGGGGGATTTGTAAGCACTAGTCCAATAGGTGCTAAAGATCATGTTTGGAAATATGCATATCAAGGACCCGAACCTGGCTCAGTCTTTTGCATTAGATGTGAAAATGTGTACCATGGAGGCATCAATCGCCTCAAATACCACCTTGCAGGCATCCCTCAACATGATGCTAAGGCTTGTCCTAACACCAACGAGGAAATAAAAAGAAAAATGAATGCCATACTTGCAGCTGCAGAAGGAAAAAATTAGCAAAGAGAGAAGGCAAAGGTGGCAATGCAAGCAGCCATAGCTTCTTCTCAAGGTGCTCCAATCAACCTTGAGTCGGATGATGATGTAGCAGGCATAGTGGGCTCTCTTCGTGGTCCATGTATGTGAAGGCAACCCACCACCACCTCAAGCCCTTCATCTAACTCTAGTAGAGCACCAGGATTAGCACCTACGGCTACATGCATGCATGTTTTTTTTGCCTAGAAACACACCTAGTGCACAACCTTTCTTAGAGGCAACTGGGTGGAATAGGGAGGTGCATGAGCAGGCAAACATTGCTTGTGCAGATTTTTGGTATTTCAAGAACATCCCTTTCAATGTGGCAAGCTCTCCTTACTAGCACAATTTGGTTACCGCATTGGCAATTGTAGGGAAAGGCTATAAGGCTCCTTCTCGTATAGACTTGAGTGGGAGGTTAGTTAAACTTAATTTAATTTTTTTGATAAA
Source organism: Sequoia sempervirens (assembly GCA_007258455.2). Classification (NCBI taxonomy): domain Eukaryota; kingdom Viridiplantae; phylum Streptophyta; class Pinopsida; order Cupressales; family Cupressaceae; genus Sequoia; species Sequoia sempervirens. The sequence goes on along the minus strand of VDFB02393057.1, from coordinate 31,540 downwards.
TTTATGTTTTTTAAGTTTAATTTATGATGAACTTAAGCTATTTTTTTGTTTACAAATTAAAATTGTATTCTTAATTTCACTTTGTGCTTGTAGGTTGCTTTCTAATGCAACTGAAAGGGCAAGGGCAGCAGTAGAAGAACAAAGAGAATAATGGAAAAAATATGGCTGCACTATTCTTTCTGATGGGTGGATGGATGGTAAAAACTGTACCATCATTAATTTTTTGGTTGCTTGCAAAAATGAGATGATGTTCTTGAAATTAGTGGATGCCTCCAACATAGTAAAAAATGCAGAAAATTCGGCTCAAATGTTGGAGCAAGTGTGCATGGAGGTTGGGCTTGAAAATGTGGTACCAATCATAACTGACAATGCAGCAACATATGTAGCAGTTTGAAGAATCCTCCAAGATAAACACCACACCATTTTTCAGACACCTTGTGCTACACATGTCCTTGACCTTCTTTTGGAGGACATAGGCAAATTAGATTGGGTCACACCAATTGTAGAGGATGAAAGGAGTATAACTAAATTTATCTACAATCACCCTTGGGTTCTTCACTTGATGAGGGATCACACCCAAGGGAAAGAGTTGGTGAGATCCGGGGTGACAAGGTTTGCAACGATTTTATTAATCTTGCAATGCATTCTTGGTGCATTGATGGATTTGAAACAAATGTTTGCGAGTCAAGCATGGCTAGACTCAACTTATTCAAAGAAGCCGGAAGGAGAGAGAGTTGCAAGCATTGTCTTTGACAGCCTCTTTGCACAAAGAGCTACAAAGATTGTGAAGGTAACTTCAAAACTTTGAATTTAAATTCAAATTGAATACTTTTTTTATGTCTTTCATTGTAAATTTGTAACTCTAATCTTTTTGCATTTTTATATTGTAGGTGTCGAAGCCCTTGGTTAGAGTTCTTCACTTGGTGGATGCGGATAAAACCCCAATGGGGTATCTTTATGAGGCCATGGATAGGGCCAAGGAGGCTATAAGAAATTATTATAAGGGGGGCAACCTCAAGTTGATCCAATTTGGGAGATTATTGACAGGAGGTGGAACCATCAACTTCACCAACCCATCCATGCAGCAAGGTACTTCTTGAACCCTTGTTCCTTCCATTTAGGAACCTATGCAGATCCTACTGGAGAGTTTATGGAGGGCCTCATTCCTTGCATTCAGAGGATGACACCTGAGGTTGAGGTGGCAGACCTCATTGTTAATGAATTGCAAAGTTATAGGGAAAAAAGGGGTGCACTCTTTTCTTCAGAGCTAGCAAAGAGAGCAATAAACAATCAATCACCAAGTATAAAATTTGAAATTTACAAGTTACAAGTTACAAAAATTGATAATTAGATATTTGATAAAATTTGTTTTGAATTTTTGACTTTCCTTTCTAAGTTTCTAACTCTTAATTTTTTTTTGTAGATGTTTGGTGGAGAAATTGGGGTGGAAATGCCCCAAATCTTCAAAAAAATTCCCTCCGTGTTTTATGCCAGCCTTGTAGTTCATCCAATTGTGAGCGCAATTGGAGCTTGTTTGAGGCCATCCACACAAAGAAGAGGAACAAACTAGCTCAAAAACGCCTCAATGACCTTGTCTATGTGCAATATAATATTTGGCTACGCACAAGAAAGGTAGAGGAAATATCAGATAATCCAATTGATTTGGATGAGATAGATCCATACAATGATTGGACAGGGAAGGAGCAACCTTCATTGTTTTTTGAGGATGACATTTATGATTTAGAGCGATAGGAAATGGAGAGGGGTGGATTTGCATTCTCATTGGATGACCTTGAGGATGACCCTAAGGAGGAGTCATTGCCAATGCCACCACCAACAGCTGCAGCAAGATCTACATCCAGGATGGAGGTTGAGGAACCAAAACAGAGTCCTACGACTAGACCCTCTCCCCTAGTGAAAACTAGACAAGGGAAGAGGAAGATGTGAATTTGTAAAAATTGAAATATATTAATGTAGTATTTACTTTCAGTTGTATGTCATGTGTAGCACATTGAAACATAGATGAAGGAGATAATAAAAGATATATATATTATGAACCTTATTTTTATAAGCAATCTCTATTTAAGTTATAATACTCAAAAGATGCTAATATAAGAATAAGAATAAATGTGCTAACAAGGAACATCAAATAACAGATACATCATCACATATAACATGTGACATCCACACAACGATCGGGAGATAAACCATAGTGATGGCAATTTCCAAATCTTCCTGTGATTGAATATGTATTTGAGAATCTTCATCTCTGAGAATACAATCAAAGGAATCTTGATGTGCTGGTGGTCTTTAAGTCAAACAATTGATCATTTCCACCTCATCGATAAATATCAAAAAATCCTTCAAAGATCACTAACAGAAATGACTAGTGTATCTGGCACCATAGAAAATATCTAGAGGACCAATCCTTATTATCGTCACATCTTACCTTACGTACAGGATTGCAAGGAATACTATCGGGACTTGTAAAAGTGAATCGGAATAATGACGTGTATTTAGTGACGAGACATAGTTCAGCTATGTCACTTCATGATTCCACTATCGACCATTGGTAGAATATCTCTGTAGCGTGAATAAGAGATATACATAATATTTTACATGATTAAGCTTCAAACAATCAAACAATGCATTAATCAATTTCACTAAGGAAACTAAACAAACACCATTAGCAGCCAAGGGGCATCTCTATTTATAAGGACGCATCTGGTCAAAGTGACACAACCTCTCAATACCTTATAAATAGAGGACCCCAAGAGAGATTTGGGCATCATTGTAGCAGAAAAATGAGGACAAGTAGGAAGGATTGCAGCATTCAGGTGAGAATATCTCACTTAGGATTCAGTATTCTAGTGCTCCATAATATTTGATTCAGTACATCATCCAGCATTGATTAAATTACATATTCAAGATAGATCCTATAGATCTCTTTCACATAGATGATGATTGCTCTTAGAACCGATCTGAATAATGACCTTAACTATGTCTAAACTGTGCCTTTCTTTACCAAATACAAACCGATCTGACGATCAGGCCGACTTGAGAACCGTTGTAGACCTTTTTTTCACATCCCCATTCAAGATGGGGACCCCCTAATTTTGCCCGTTCGGTCTTTTGGCTTGGGTTTTCTCTCTCTCTCGCTCTGCCTCTTTTCGTGTAGTCTCGGGGGTTGTGTCCGATCATTGAGCTTAAACGCAAAATATTGGCAAGTCTAAAATTAGGGTTTTACTCGTTTAATAGTCAAGGTCAAGCTAAAGTGAATTGAAAAAACTTAACGATGTTGTCGCGGCATCCAAGAGTTTCCACTAAGTTTCCATCAAATTCCAAGGTACTTACTATTTTTTAGTAAGTCTGCAATTCAGGGCAATTTGTCAGCTATTTTGAGATTCTGATCATCACACGGCATTCAGAGTATATCAGACTACTTGCATGCCAAATTTGAGCAAAAATGGATAACTTACTATTTTTAGCAGTCCGCTTCCCACGAATTTCAGGGTGCGATGCAGAGTTCTTCTTTGCATGTCTGCATATTCCTTATGGGTTTTGAGACCTTCGCGATGGTATAACATGCAAGACGAGATGACCACTTTCATGATTCACCTTCGAGGCTATTTTAGGGTTTGCATGTCGAGGTTTCTTTTGCATGTCGGTGATTCCTGATGGGTTTTCAAGAGCCGCGATGGTGGACATGCAAACGAGATTCTCACCGAGAAGGAACTTGCTATTTTTATGGTATAACCCTACACCGGCCACCAGCTTGATTCACAGTGATCGCATGTCGCAAAGACAAGACCGAGACCTTTTGACACGCATGCAATGCAAATTAGGGTTTCCAACTTCGGAGCCTAAAAATAGGTATCAAAAGTCAAAATCTTCAAAATCCGGTGTAAACCACCTCGATCAGCGTCCTTCAGGCTATCTGCTGGTAAAATTTCAGGTCAAACGAAGCACTTACTATTTATAGTAAGTCAATTTGGAAACTGGCTAAAAATAGCAAATCAGCTGCATGCATCAGTGTCGGCAGTAAGGTCACGTGGTGAGGATCGCCTCATCCAAATTTCAACTCGATCGGAGCTTGGGAGCTATCAGAAACAAGAGCTTACTATTTATAGTAAGCCACCTTCAGAAACAGGCTATAAATAGCAGGGTGACTAAAAGTGGCAGTGTCGACAAGTCGATAAAATCATGAGGATGCTACGTTCAAAATTTCAAGTTGATCCGAGCTTCAGAAGTGCAAATTCAGAGGACTTACTATAAATAGCAGGGCACGTAAGCTGGCAAAGATGATAAAAATTTGTCTAAGTCTGGAGTTTCGTCCAGCAGGCATAGGGAAATGCGCCCATCTCAGCTAGAGGCGTAGAAATTTTTTGAAAATGTGAGTTCATCCTTCACACAGGGCAAAATGCGCCCAAGGCAAGAAAGTCAAACGAAAGTCAAAGTTTTCATCCTGCAGGCATGAGGAAATGCGCCCAAGATGAAAGATGGAAAGTTGAAAATATTTTCTAAGGCATGAAAATCCGCCACCCCCATCCAAATGCGCCCATCCTCCTCAGGGGGTGAAATGCGCCCAGTTCACAGAGAAGTCAAAGCGGGGTCAAAGTTTTTCATCCTCTTCATGCATCAAAATGCGCCCAAACTGGGCCATGTGAGGACAAAACATGGAAGTTGAAGAGTCACCCAAGGACGTTGGAGAAAGCTTCATCCTTCACAAGCATGAAAATGCGCCCAGAGTCAACAAGTCAACGTTTTCTATCCTTCACAAGCATGAAAATGCGCCCAAGGTAGGAGAGAGTCAACGAGGTCAAAGTTTTTATCCTTCTCCAAGGCTAAAATGCGCCCAAACTAGGCATGTCAAGACAAAAGATGGAAGGCGAAGAGTCATCCTCTTGCTAGGATCAAATGCGCCCATGTTTGGATTGTAAGTGGTAAATAAAAGTGGTAAATAAGGTGAAAATTTTTGCCAAGGCGTGGTGAATTCAGGGTGAAAGCTAGGCGTTATCCTCCATCATGTGTAGAATGCGCCCAAGGTGGTGGGCCTTAGATAAATTTTGCTAGGCGTGATTTTCTCCAAGTATGTAAGGCGCCTAAGATGATTTTTTTTAATATTTTGAAGGCGTTGGAATTTCCCAAGTGTGATATGCGCCTATGGTGTTGAGAGTTAAGGTGTGATATGCGCCTGTGTTGAAGGGAGTTATAAGGTGTTAGAGATATTTTCTAAGGCGTTGAAATATTTCAAGGCGCTGAGAATAAAATGTCAAGTGTTGTGCGCCTAGAGTGGTAAAGTGTTAAAAAATTTCTAAGGCGTGAGATTTAAATTTTCTAAGGCGTTGGGCTTTTGAATAAATATTTCCTAAGTGTGAAGTGATATGGGGTGAAGTGAAGATGAAATGTGCAAGGCGTGCCGGGAATGAATAGAATTTTCTAAAATGAAGTTGATAAAAAAAAAATTCTCCCCACTGGCAATCAAAATTTTTCTAAGGCAAGTTCTCAAAATGCAAGAGATGATTTAAATATTTTCTAAGGCAAAATTATTTTCCTTGGAAAATACGCCTAGAACTCAGATGATAAAATTTTCCGGAGCACGAGCAACTTTCCTCAGAGATGGAGTCAGAGACGATGATAATACAAGATGATTCAAATCTTTCAAGAAGTCAGAGCAACACAGAGTGATCACAGGCGAAGAATCAATTTAAAATGGTGAAAATAATATTTTCTAAGGTTCAAAATTCAAAAAATTAAATGAACCCGTTTGTTGGGTACCCATGAATTCGAGGCGTTCTGGAGAAAATTTGCTTCTGGGTACTAAACATTTGCGATGATGAATGGATTTCCAAGTCTTCTGAGCTTCGCCGACACCTTTTTCAGTGGAGAATTTAATCAATGCTCAAATTGTGAATTTTCCTAAGGGAGAATTTTAAATTTTCTAAGGCAAACATGAATAAAATGTGTTTTCAAGATGAATTTTCTTCGAACGATGAATCTGAAGTCAGTTGCCTAGATAATTCTTCGAAGATGAATTTTCCAGAGCAGATGATGAAGTTAAAAATTCGAATTCAAGTGACAGAGCCCCGGCTGGTGAATTAAAAAAAAAATGATGAATTAAATTAAATTTTCGAAAAGGAATTCAAAAACGCCAGTCAAAGTCAAGTTTCTAGAAGAATAATATTCCCGACGACTGGAGACAAGTGTCAGAAACACCAGAGAGGGAAAATTCGAATTCTTGAAGTGGAGTAGTGGAGTTTAATGGCACTGGCTAAAATTAACTTCTTCTAGAATTCGAGTTTTGGCTATAAAATGAAGATGTTTTTCACTTGTTTTCACAGCTGGAAGTCGAATTTGCTCTGAGAGTGAGACATTGCAGTGAGTTGCTGAAGCTTGAGAGAATTCAAAATTTTGCTGAGTCTGAGTGAGTTGCTGAAGTTTGAATTTTGCTGAGAAGTTGAGTTTGCTGAGGAGGCGCACTTGAGAGTTGATTAAATTTGTTGCTGGGAGAAGTACGCCTTAAGTTGCTGAGAAGTACTTGCTGGTTGGAGGAGGTACGCCATTGCTGAAGTAGAAGAGGTACGTCCTTGCTAGTGTTGAGGCTGAAATTTGATTTGTTAAGTAAGTTGAAGTTGCCATTTGAGGGACGCCTTGAAGCAAAGAAATAGCTGAGAACTTAGAAGTGCGAACTTGCTAGTTTGCTGTTTGCTGATTGCTGATACAAAGTCATTCAAGTTGCTGATTGAGGATTGTGAAGTACAGTCATTAGAGCCCACTTAGAAATTTGTTCTAAGTGTCGGAGTTCGAATATATTCAAGAGAAGCTGAGATGGCTGAAGCGAGGACAACCGGAAAGGACAATGGTGCCTCCAGACAGGCTATGATCAAGAAGCTCAGCAAAACATTCATGCCGGAGTCGAAGTTCATTTCAGTCATGTTGACTGGACACTAACCTCGGGCCTGGCTAACCCGAGACCTTCAAGAACAGTTGTTCTAATTGAAGTCATTTGGAGTCGGGCCACTTCGCACAACATCGTCCTAAGTGGATTATATGCAGCTTGCCAGCCATCTGTTCGGAGTCGATAATGGAGGCGCCTAACCACGAGAAGGAATACCGGCCGATCATGTCACCGGATGGCCAAAGCTTGCTAATCCACTCCTAAGTACCATTGGTGAAGCCGATCCGTTCTGTGAAAGGGCGATTTACAAACTAGGAGCGAGCGATGTATAAGCTTCGCTTTGAATCGCATGGACACACACTGATCGGATGAGCACTCCAAAGCCATCTCGTGCGAAATTGCCAAAACAGATCATAGCGGAGGACCTGAAACAAGAATACTGTGATCTTATCATGATGTTGAGCAGGGTTGGTGGTTGCCCACAGTCCTACATTTTTGAGCCTTTGATGTTTTATTACATCAACTTGGTGCTAGAAGGAAAAGATTATGTCAATTGGGCTGAGATGATCAGCGATAATATACATGAGCAGCTCCTGAGCCTGAGGAGGACTAAAACGTTTTACATGAGCTCCTATCTTGTCTACATGTTGGCACGAATGACGAGGTACAAAGGGATTTCTTACAAGGAACCCGTCGGTTGTGGCTCCCACCAGTTCAAAATCCATGAGGCGTGTACACAGTTGCACCTGTCAAGCACAACCCACTACAAATGTGTCAACGATTCATTCACCATGTACATCACGAGATTGCTTCAGGAGCGGTTACACCACAGAATCTCTAGAGATGCCCAAGAACTGATCGAAAGGTATGGGTGCTGGTTTATACAGTTTCCAAGATTTTCATACATTAGGCTGCAAGGTTTCTCGTCATACCCATATAGGCTGCCTAAGTACCCAACAGATAGAATAATAATGCTAGAGATATCCAGGCAATTGCTTGCCTTTGACAAAACCCAAAAGAAGAAGAAGAAAGGGGGGATAGAGTTCAATTGTGGATGGGCAACTCGGATGAGGTGTGTTCTTCGACACAAAATTTAGGGAAGTCGGGAGTGAGCTTTCAGTTTTATCACTTCTCATATCATATGTCGACAAGACTACAATTCACTCATAACATCAATTGGGTTCTGGCTTGCGGAGTTCAAACATAAGGCCACCATAGAAGATTATTAATGATGCGTAAATATGATGAAATTAGCGGAGGAAGAGAACAGTTCTCTAGGCCGACAGCCCTGATCAGGGAGTGTGAGGTTGTTCCAGTTCTGGACCAGGTCAGTGAGGACATGGATGTTGTTCATCCAGACTATGCAGCTGTTCGGGATACTCCACTTCCACCTATAGATTGGTCAGAGCCCGAGGTTGCGGATTTGGATACTCTTTCCATCCCGGTTATGACATTCACCAGGGCCTGGGTTGATAGGAGAGTAAGCAGATTGAAGAGTAGGTCAATTGCCTTGACTTACAACATGATGGGAGATCACAGGACGCCCACCACAGGAAGAAAGAAACAGATTACACGGGGTCCAGAGTCCAGAAAGAAAGAAATAGTTCAGCCAGAACCTCCATGAGTCACAGCGGCAGTACCCTTGGAGACACGCTCTCCAAGCATACAGGAGGTGTCTTTATTTGCTGATCAGAGGATTGCAGTGAATCAAAACGGAGACAGTGATGATATTCCTAGCCTCCACTTGAGGGAGAGTCGGACATGAGTGCCAATGTACCTGCGTAGGGATTGGATCAGCACGATGATGGGACCACATCAATTCGCCTGAAGCAGAGTTAGAGGCGCTACAATCCATATGATGATGATGATATAGTGTCGTGACATCAGCTACCTGAGGACCATGAGCCCGCCTAACGCGAAGAAGTTGTCGTTAGGAAGCCGAGGCACAGGAGCAGCCCTTCTCGAATATACTATAAGGAGGTGCCCGATTGGCTTAAAGATATTAATGAGAAGAAGGCCCGGTGAGGAGATTGATCCAAAGAAGCTTGAGATGGAAGAATTTTTTGAACCGATCGTACTTCAATCAAGAAGGCAAGAAAGTTTTCAAGATTCCACGACGAGGATGGCTCTCGTACTCTTCACGTTGTTGTCCCACGAGTCGAGTGTGACCGGAATGAAGCAGCTCCTGAAAACTATGTGGTCACCACTCTTGACTTGGGATGCCCTACTGGTGCTCAGATTGTTGAGGAGTGTGATAACTCCTTCCTCGCCCTCAAGGATAGGTTGTTCAAGAAAGAAGGAAAATATAAGAAGTTGAAACGAGAACACAAGGCATTAATTGGATATGTTCAGCAATTGTCTCGTTCTCGAGGGCAGGATGTGCAAGTGATAGAGCCTCCAGCGGATATTCCTAGGGAGTCGATCAACGGCTTAGTAAAGTTGGGGAGAATGGCACAGGAGGCAGACAAATGGGTCACAGGAGTTCGTACTGAGACAGAGAAATTTATGGAGAACCTTGCCTCAGCCTTTCAGCAGGCCTCTACTATTATGGCACGGATAGATGCGGTGGATCACGCTTGGGGCGATGCCTCTATCTATCAGAAGAAGGTGATCCAGCGTCTTGAGGTGTTGAGGCGTGTGCCATTGCAGTTGCTGATTGATGGAGGTGTCATTCAAGTGAATGACCGATATGATTTCTCTCGGTGGTATTCTTCGACTATCACAGGGCGTGGCTTCTTCGATGCAGCACAGGCGGATTCAGCCAGGATACATAAGGCTATGGCCAACATTATAGATGGAGTTCAGAACACCTTTGAGGCCATATTTGCTAGGCGGCTGAATCCAGATGAAGTTAATTTTGATAATTTGAGGGGTTTGCTGGTTCCCTTCTTCGCAGATGTTAGACCTTCGTACAGGATGACTTTGAAAATACTGCTACACTCTCCACTTTGATCCAGAACACGCAGGACTCATTAGCTGCTTGGAGAAAATCTTGTACAAGGCACGAGCATTCAGTCACGGTATTAGAGTTTCAGTTGGATTGTGTTCCGCCTATTTCAGTTCATGAAGTTGAGGCTGTACTTAGCAGATTTGTTGAGTTGGCAGTCAAAGAGAAGGCCAACGGGAACACACTACTGGACGAAGATCTTCTAGAAGATTGAATGTGGAGCATTTATTGCATTTTCTATTTTTGGGAGTGAGTGGGAATCTTTGATTCATTTAATGTACCACTCCCTATTCTGGCAGTTTTTAGGGTTAGGGCTGAGGTGGCACAATTCTGGCCACTCTATTGATTGTAACCCTAGCTGTCCTTTGGGACTGGGTTAGCTATAAAAAAGGGGAGTCCCTCTATTTAGATTATCGATTAGAAAGTTGTGAACTGTGAGTAGACATTGAGAGAGCATTGAGCTAGATAGTGTAGCATTGTAGAGCATTTTTAAATATTTGAGAATAAAGAGTTTTTCCCTTTGAAAACTTTTGAGGAGATTGGTAGTAACACATTTTATGATAATAGATCTTTTCATTGATGATGGAATTCGTTTTGTCATGAAATGCTAGCAAGGTTTCTTCTTCCTTTCGTATCCAAGTAGCTTAAATTCATGCAAGTAGCTTACGTTGGTGTGTGGTGTTTTATTGAGATAGCTTCGCTTTATTCCATACCACTAGCGGCTTGTTGATGATAAGTCCGCCTTGTGTGGTCAACTGGACATTATCTTGCGTTTAACTTCGGTTGTGGTTTACATACTTATATGCGTTGTTCTGATGGTGTATGTATGTTAAACTATAACTTGAATACCTTTTGCTATCCCCTTTGAAGATTGCACCGATTTTACTGAGGCTGTCCGACGGAGGCTAGGTGAAATCCGGTTGAAGTCTATTGAAATGAAGCTCCACATACCCTGCATTTAGAATAGGATATAAATTTCTTAGCCCCCTTTCCCCCTTTACTTTCCGCACTTTCTGATTAGTTTTAGGAAAGAGACCACATTGCCCAATCATACACGTAAGAATCCCCTTCAAATTACATATCAGCTGCTAACTGTGAGAAGTCTGAACAATTACGTAAGTCCCCTCGTAAGAACATAGCAAAACACATCAACCAAACTGGGTCTATTCGCACTAAAGGAACCTTGGAGTTGAACATGCGAACTTTCTCGCAATCTTAGCGCATGGAATACTTTGATCAAGAGAGAACGGAGTAGCCCCAAAACTATTTTGTTCTGCTGTTTGGTATGGTCACAAAAACCGCATCAACAGGAACTGGCGCTAGAAGGAGGGCCTTCAAGGATTCTTCGCAGTTAAGCAGTCATTTTCGAATGAGGGATTTCATTCAAAAGGAAATTAATTGGAGAAAGAAATTATCATGAGTAAAGATGGTGCTACTGCATAGAGAGATATTTCCAGTGTTACAGCCTAACTTGGGATTCAACGACGACCAGGAGGACATTCTTTCAAGGTTGAACAATCTTGCTTGGAGGACAAAGGAGAGCTACGCCCAGTACATGAGAACTTGCTTCGTGTTGGAGGAAGAAGAAGAAAAGGCCATTGAAATTCAAGTTGCAATTGAAAGGAATTTGCTTGATCAAAGACATCCACTTGCTCCCCTTCCCCGCCGACAGTAATCAGCTACATCCTGGATCGCATTAGCTCATTCTCACCTGACAAGTTGAAAAGGATCTTGAGGTCCACGCCAAGTTCATCCAAAGATTTTGTGGAGTTAGAATTGCCTACTCGAGCAAGAAAGAAGAAGGAAAGCCGCTCAAGTGAAGAAGTGTTCTCAAACGAAGAAGCTCAGTCTAGTGAAGAAAGCGGAGAAGAGATTACAAGTTTGTTCCGAACTCCACCAAGTGTCTCAAGGTTTGCTCAACCTAGAACGTTCAAGTTACCACACCAGTGATTGTTCAGCAACCAGTTCAGGCTACCACAACCCCAGTAATTGTTTATCAAAGGAGATATCCAAATCAAGCAATGGCTCAACCAGGAGGCCAACCCGCTCCTAACGGTGCTACTTGGCTAGTCACCAATCCATCTCCTCTAGAGTTTGCAGACTACCATGACATGCCAAAGAATCCAGAGCATTTCTGCACCAAGTATCAAGTCCATGATCCGAATCGTTCTGCTGAGGACCACATTAAGATGTTTGAAGATCATTTGCGAAACAGACAAATTGCATACGCAGATGTGGCTTGCAGATTGTTCCCGTATTCCTTGGGAGAAGAGGCTCACTTTTGGTTTATACATTTACCAGTTGGATCCATCAGAACGTGGGAGCAGATGAAGGAGGCTTTCATTGGAAAATTCGGTATTCCTATCACCCCAGTGGAGCTCTTCCGTCAATTCATGGAGGTAAGAAGACAAGACAAAGAGCCTATCCATGCCTTCAACAACAGATTCCAAAAGGCTCTCACAAGGCTACGTACTCCGTACATGGTTCCCGATGCAAGGGAGAATTACTATGCAGCCTTGGACCCATTGACCGCAATGTTCGTGAGACAAGCTCATCCCATTCCAGCAGACATGAATCAAGCATATGCTAAGGCGGTTGAAGTAAGTCAGAATATGGGCCAAAACATAACTGGACCTTCTTTGTACACTGGCTTAGTCACCACGAATAATCAGATGCAGACTCTCGCTCCAGCCTGGAATCAGCAAATTCCATCGTTGAATCCAGTTCCGCAACCAGCTTATCATGTTACGCCACCATCTGACCAATTGATTCTCCATCCTGGGATACCCTTATCCCAGACTCCAGCGACACAGCCTGTCTATCTCCAGAATACAGTACCTGCAACAAGGACACAAGAGGAGAAAGATGAAATGAAGGAATTAGTAGAACAAATGAAAAAGCTGTCATCTGAGGTAACTCACCTCAGAAATCAGAATAACCAAATGCAATCAATGATAAAGAATTATCAGGCACATCCAGGTGCCAATAGAGGATATCACAATAATCCTCAACAGCATCAAGATGCCCATCAAGGACATGGACACGACAACAGCCATGGGTATCGAAATAATAATCAAGGATATCAGAAGAGGCCCTGGAATACTGGACCTAACAATGGAGGAGTTCCATCACCGCTAGATAACCCGCCTCCTCCAGAAAATCGTCCCACGGACAGAGTATTTTTGGCAGAGGCTGCTATGTCCGAGTGGTGTCGGCTTCACAATACAAGTCAGCACTCAGAATTACAATGCCATGAGTTTCAAGTAGCAGCTGATATCTTTAAAGGAGAAGTAAAAAGCACGGAGGGTACTGAGAATCCTCCGACCACGGGATATGAGATTGTCCCAGTGCAAAGGTATGACCAGGCATTAATCATAGAGAATGTCAATCTTGTGTCCGAATATCAAAACTACGCGCCGCCAGAAGCTAATTACAGATTTCCACTAGCTTCGGCAAACGGTCCCGTGGAGGCGCCAGATACTAAAGTTTATGAAGAGGCTCAAGTCTATTCAGAGGCTCAAACGTATTCAGAGGTTCAAGATAACTACTCAGAAGAGCCACTTGAGCAAGGTAACTACGTTTTTCCACCTCTCAACAATAGTGTGTTGGTAGAAGGAAGAAGAGAGGTGCAAGCGTTTCAAACTTCCGGAGGAGCAGCACCCAAGGTGTACCAGAGGACTTATCATCAAAAAGAGCCTTTGACGTCATCGATTCCTCCGAATAATTTTGCAACCCCGCCGAATCCAAATGCAAGCAACAATCCAAATTTGCCTCGGGATTCTCCGGAGTACAGACAACAAAATGGGATGCAAAATAGAAGTGGACAACAGACTGTCCAGCAACAACCCATTCACGTGATGCAGCGTCCTCAAAAGGATAATCTTCCAAGAGATGACATGAAAAGATTAAGTTCTTATGTGCTAGAGGAAGTTAAGAAGATAAAGGTTAGTCTTCCCTTGTATGAGTTAATGAAAATCTCTGAAGTTAGAGACACAATTTTGGGAAGTCTATATGAGACACCAGTTGCAAAGAGTACACCTCAAGAAGTACCTAGTTCATCAAGGAGCCCCCAAATCAACACACAATCCCGTCCCGTGCAGAGCGCAAATATGGTAGAAGAAGTGTCTTACGCGCCGTTCAACGCTTGGGAAGCTCCACAACAGTCCCAAGGTTTTGTGGGGGTAGTACAAGGATCTTCAAGTGAACCTGAGAAGCTAAGAACCGAAGATAAAAGAAGAGTTAGATTCAATTTGCCCGCAGAACAAAGGCAAGAGCAGACACAAAGGGTTGCCCAGGGCAATCAAGTTCCATTGGATAAGGGAGATGAAAAGAAGAATACTCCTGAAGAAAGGAAGAAACCAGTTGTCTTCTACCAAGGGAAGGATGAGCCTGCCCCGTTCTTGGTATCAGTCAGAATCTTTGGAAAGTTGTTGCACAATTGTTTGATTGATTCCGGTGCTTCTAGCAACGTCATGCCATTGAAGGTGTGTCAAAGGTTGGGTATAGTCCCGTTGCATACTACAAAGAAGGTGACCCAGCTTGACAAAACTGAAGTACCTGTAGTTGGAGAGCTGAATAATATTCATATGCAGTTGTCAGCTGATCCCCGAATCCAGAGTTGTATTGACATATCAGTGGTCGACATACCGGATGGGTATGGCATGTTGCTAAGCCGAGACTGGGCCAGGAAGTTAAATGGATACATTGCAACGGACTTCTCCCACATGTGGCTTCCGTGGAAGGGAGTCCCGAATCAAATCAAGATTGATAGTACACCAAGGTTGAAGCTGATGATTACGGAATATGGTGAAGATAATGAAATTATGTTCATAGAGACTGATTTAGGCTCGTATAGGCCTGTTAAGCAAGAAATATTGATGCTGCAAAGTGCAAATGAGGGAAAATGTTTTGAAAACGCCACTGCCACCAAAGTGTTGATTGAAAGTGACTCAAGTGATAGTGAAGGTGGAGGAACCTTTGAGAATTTCAGGGACTTTGTCCTGAACAGTGTGAAGCAAGAAACAGAGTTAGGAAAAGATGCTTCAATCAAGAATCTGCTGCTTCCCAATTGGTGCAGAATACACGAAGCATTTCATTCAGAGATCACTTGTGCCATGTGCAAAGTGGCACTGGAACAAGTGGCAAGGCTTGTTCCCCATACCTCCTTGCCAGAAGAACATCAGAAGATGACGAATGAAGAAAAGGAGATTTTAATAGAAGAACATCAGAAGATGAAGGGAGAAAACAGTGTTTCGATAGAAGAAATTATAAAAGATGATACCACTCAGTCAAAAGTTGAAGAGAAGACTCCAGAGATCTGCAATCAAGGAGAGACACGTGTTCAGTCTCCCAATACCCCTACAGAGAATCAAATATGGACTTTGAGGTTCGATGGATCAAAATCGAAGAAAGGAAATGGAGCAGGTTTTGAATTGGTTAGCCCGACAGGAGAAGCTTATCTGGGTTCCTATAGGCTCCAATTTTCATGCACCAACAATGTTGCTGAATATGAGTCCTTGATCCACGGATTACTCCTTGCAATTCAGAAGGGAGCTAAGATTGTACATGCTATTGGAGATTCTGACATAGTGGTCCGACAAGTAAGGAAGCAGTTCACCTGCCATGACAAGAGACTGAGCCGCTATCGGAATAGAGTCTGGGACCTGATAGAAAGTTTCGATGCATTCAACATAAAGCAAGTTTATAGATCCAAGAACACCGTTGCAAACTCTTTGGCACAAGCTGCCAGTTCCTTGGAACCATTGGCAATGGAGGGATTAAAGAAGTTTACAGTAGAACTGGTGTCAACCCCAGCAATCCCTGATAACATAAAGAATTTTCAAGTGTTTGATGACGACAAGCAGATTCTGGATTTTCTCACAAACTCAGGAGTGTTCGAAGCACAAATTATAGATGAGGAGGAAACTGAAGAAGCAGAATACGACACGGAGGGTATTCTAAATTTAAAGACCAATGTGATCCCAAAAGGAATGGTCGAATTGGAGAGACTATTTGATATGGACAGATTGAGTAGAAATCAAAGCACGCAAGGCAATGATTGTGAACCTGTCAATCTAGGAACAAGTGAACAAGTGAAAAACGTTTTTATTGGAAAGGTTTGCACACCTGAAGAGAAAGAAGGCATCATAAAGGTCATGAAAGAGTTTCCAGAGGTGATAGCCTGGGGATATGAAGATCTCAAAACATATGATACATCACTGATTACACATACAATTCCATTAAAGCCAGGCAGTAAGCCATTCAGACAGAGGCAGAGGCCAGTGAATCCATTACTGGAACCGTTAATTTATCAGGAAGTCAAGAAGCTCCTTTTAGCCAGGATTATTTTTCTAGTGAGGCACTCCACGTGGGTCGCCAATCTAGTACCAGTCAGAAAGAAGAATGGAGAGATAAGGTTATGCGTCGACTTCCGCAATTTGAACAGGGCCTCTGAGAAAGATAATTATCCCTTGCCTTCATTAGACGAGGTGTTGCAAATAGTGAATGGCTCACAAATGATGTCCTTCTTGGACGGATATTCGGGCTATAATCAAGTGATGGTTGAACATGAAGATAGATTGACGACAGCGTTCACCACAAAGTGGGGAACCTTTGCCTACAGAAGAATGCCTTTTGGCTTAATCAATGCAGAGGCCACTTTCCAACGAGCAATGGACATCGCTTTCCGAGACCTTGTTGGAAAGTGCATTATAATTTACATGGATGACCTAACTGTGTTCTCAAAGAAAAGAGGAGATCACCTGGAGGATCTAAGAAAGATATTTCAGAGATGCAGGAGGTTT
The DNA here is from genome assembly GCA_007258455.2 of Sequoia sempervirens. NCBI lineage: Eukaryota > Viridiplantae > Streptophyta > Pinopsida > Cupressales > Cupressaceae > Sequoia > Sequoia sempervirens. The sequence goes on along the minus strand of VDFB02393057.1, from coordinate 14,892 downwards.
GGTGTCTCCCTAAATGCTAAGAAATGTATATTTGGCGTCACCGAAGGCAAACTGTTAGGTCATGTCATTTCAGAGAAGGGTATATCAATTGACCCTGAACGTATTGAAGCCATCTCAAGAATTGGTTTGCCAAGCACTCAGAGAGAATTGAGGTCATTCTTCGGCAAGATTAATTTTGTCAGAAAGTTTATAACCGGGTTTGCCGAGATAGTGAGGCCACTGAATGCAATGTTGAAGAAGGATGCAAAAGTTGAGTGGACCCCACAGACCAGAAAGGCTTTTGATGAAATTAAGCAAGCTATAGTGGACGCTCCAGTGCTGGTCAGTCCGGACTATACAAAGCCTTTCTATTTATATTCGTTTGCCTCAGAGCACACCTGTGCCGCAGTACTGACCCAAAGAACTGAAGAAAAGGATGAGCACCCAATTGCTTTTATGAGCTCACCATTGAAAGAGGCGGAATTAAGATATCCAAGCATTGAGAAGCAGGCGTATGCTTTAGTGAAGGTCGTCAAGAAATTTAGACATTACATCCTGAGGAGCAAGATCCACGCGATTGTTCCAGACGCCACGGTGAAGATTTTATTGATGCAGAATGAGTTAGGTGAAAGAAGAGGAAAGTGGGTCGCCACTTTACAAGAGTATGATATTGAAATACAGCCAATGAAGTTAGTCAGAGGACAAGCTTTGGCTCAAACTATCGCAATGGTTGGTCCGGAACTAGTTCAACAGACATATGTATTAGAAGAGGTGTCTCCCGGAGAATGGTATGACGACACAGTCTACTACTTGCTGAATCACAGATGCCCCCGCCATTTGAATCCAGTCCAGCGAAGAGCATTGAGAATGAGAAGTCAGAGGTTTATGCTTCAGGGATCAGTTCTTTACAGGAAGAACTATGAAGGAATTTATTTGAGATGTGTAGGAAAACAAGAAGCAAAGCAGTTAATGGAACACTTCCATGAGAAGTTTGGAACCGGACACAGAGGAAGTCTAGCCACAGCTCATCAAATCCTAAGAGCTGGATATTATTGGCCCACGCTTTTCAAAGACACGTATGAACATGTCAAAGCTTGTCACGTCTGCCAGACAGCGGCTAATAGAGGAAGGCATCCCGCTATGCCTTTGCAACCGGTGATTGAAGTGAGACCTTTTGCAAAGTGGGGTTTAGATTTTATTGGTATGATCAATCCACCGTCATCAGGACAACACAGATATATTTTGACAGCGACAGATTACTGCACCAAATGGACCGAAGCTCAGGCTTTGAAGCAGTGCACGTCAAATGTGGTTATCAGATTCCTTGAAGAAAACATTGTGACAAGATTTGGATGCCCCCATGTCCTAGTCAGCGACAACGGTTCAGCTTTCTCATCGCTGAAGTTTTCCAATTGGGCTTTCGAGTACGGAATTACATTGAGGTTTTCCTCCAATTACTATCCGCAGGGGAATGGACTAGCAGAGTCCACCAATAAGAACTTATTGAATGCCATCAAGAAGTTGTTAGACAAGAATCCAAAAGACAAGCATACACAGTTGAGGTTTGCTCTTTGGGCAGACAGGATAAGAACAAAAAGTTCCTTGGGAACGTCTCCCTACCACTTGGTTTACGGACAGGATCCAGTCTTTCCCAGTCCAGTTAAGGATCCCAACTCTCCAGTTCATCCAAGAATACCTCGAAGGAGAGGATCAAGTTCAGACAAGGTTGTCCCATTTAATGCATCTAGAAGAGAAGAGAGATGAAGCTCTTGAGAATCTAACGAAACACCAAGCTATAGTGAAGAGATGGTTTGATAAACAGGCAAAGATCAAGTCGTTCAGGATTTCTGACTTGGTTTTGTATTGGGACAAAGCCCACGAGAAGAAAGGTGATCACGACAAGTTTGATAAGTTGTGGTTGGGCCCGTATCAGATTTCTGAAATCCTTGGGGATAATGCATTCAGATTGCGTACTTTGACAGGAGAGGATGTCCCGTTGCCCGTCAACGGACAGTTCCTCAAGCATTATTTCCAGTCCTAGGTTCTCTCTGAGAGCCTGTTTTGTAAAATAGTTAGATTAGGTTTGCTTTCCCGTTTGTTTGCTTTCCGTTTGCTTTTCTGTTTTCCTTTGTTTTGGTTTTGGTTTGTTGCCCTTTGGGTTTTTGGTTTGGCGTTTCCGTCCCTTGAGTTGTCCGCTCAGGTGGTTTTGGTTTGGGAATGGGCAAGGATTTTAGGGTTTTCCCGTGGCGATGGGGTGATGATGTTTTAACTTTTCACAACGTGGTTTCTTTCACTGGAATTTGCATAAATTTTTGAAAAAGACTAAGGTTGTTTTCCTCTTGTTATCATCCAGTTAGAGATTGAACTCGTCTCGGGAGGTTAATCCGTTGTTGTGTCTCAACACGCGAGTCTAAAGACCTTAAAAATCTTACCTATCTCCATTCTAAGTCATTTTGGTTTCTTGGGAAAGGTCTTGGCAGGTGAAAATTTTACATCTTGCTTCAGCGCCACTGCAATTCTCAAACCCATTGGAGGCTTCATTGCCTGCCAGCCAATTGAGGAATTGATAGAGAAATCAAATGATGGGAAAGAAAATGTGCTTGAAAGAAAAATCTGAAAGAAAAGAAAAATGAGAAAATGAAAATGAAAGAGATATCACAAAATATTGGTTTTGGGAACATACGAGTAACTCCACCGGGGCTATGGACGCCCGGCCGGCAGTGGAGCAATATTCGTGAGAATTGTAGCGATAACCTCGTCGGGGCTATGGACGCCTGACTGGCAGCAAGGCAATGTCCAGGATGCTTTTGAAGTCAAGATATTTATATAACCTGCCACGGCCGATTCCGGAAGTCGACATGGTTCAGAGATGGAATGCATGCACACACTCACAAGGTTTTAGATGAAAGTGTTTTGATCCAATATCGGATTCTTCTCCCCTTTTGAGTAAGTGTCCTTTCCGTATGATGGTTTGAGGAAGACTAATCTGAGTTCAATTCTTAGAGTGTTTTTCAACACTTTCCCGTGGAGTCGCCAGATGTTGTGGACCTTTACACATCGCCTCTATCTAAGATGGGGACCCCCATCTTTGCCTGCTCCGTCTTGGCTTTGGGTTTTTCTCTCTCATTCGCTCTTTTCCTCGGTGTTCGCCTCTGGGTTGTGTCATTGAGCTTAAACGCGAAATATTGGCCAAGTCTAAAATTAGGGTTTCATCGTTTCTGGCCAGTCCAAGGTCAAGTAAAGTGAGAAAATTGAAAATTGAACTTAACGATGTTGTCAGCAGGCATCCAGCAGGTTTCCAGCCAGGTTTCATCAAATTCCAAGGTACTTACTATTTTTAGTAAGTCTGCAATTCAGGGCAATTTGTCAGCTATTTTGAGATTCCGATCATCACACAGCATTCAGAGTACATCAGACTGCTTGCATGCCAAATTTGAGCAAAAACGGATAACTTACTATTTTAGCGTATCCCGCTTCCCAAGATTTAATTTCGTGGTAGATGTGAAATTTTCTTTGTATGTCTGCATATTCTTTCTGGGTTTTTCGAAACCTTTGCGATGATATAACATGCAAAACGAGACGACCACTTTCAGAATTCAGTCTTCCGAGGCTATTTTAGGGGTTTGCATGTCAGGATTTCTTTTGCATGTCGCATTCTCGATGGTTTTTCAAGAGCTCGATGGTGTGACATGCAAACCGAGATTCTCACTCAAGAAGGAACTTGCTATTTTGAAAGGTGTATGTCCCATGTACCGCCACCAAATAGCTTCGCTGACCACGAGTTGATCTAGTGTCGGTAAACAGAGACAAACGGAGATCTTTTGATACGCATGCAATGCAAATTAGGGTTTCCAACTTCGGAGCCTAAAAATAGGTATCAAAAGTCAAAATCTTCAAAATCCGGTGTAAACCACCTCGATCAGCGTCCTTCAGGCTATCTGCTGGTAAAATTTCAGGTCAAACGAAGCACTTACTATTTATAGTAAGTCAATTTGGAAATTGGCTAAAAATAGCAAATCAGCTGCATGCATCAGTGTCAGCAGTAAGGTCACGTGGTGAGGATCACCTCATCCAAATTTCAACTCGATCGGAGCTTGGGAGCTATCAGAAACAAGAGCTTACTATTTATAGTAAGCCACCTTCAGAAACAGGCTATAAATAGCAGGGTGACTAAAAGTGGCAGTCGACAAGTCGATAAAATCATGAGGATGCTACGTTCAAAATTTCAAGTTGATCCGAGCTTCAGAAGTGCAAATTCAGAGGACTTACTATAAATAGCAGGGCACGTAAGCTGGCAAAGATGATAAAAATTTGTCTAAGTCTGGAGTTTCGTCCAGCAGGCATAGGGAAATGCGCCCATCTCAGCTAGAGGCGTAGAAATTTTTTGAAAATGTGAGTTCATCCTTCACACAGGGCAAAATGCGCCCAAGGCAAGAAAGTCAAACGAAAGTCAAAGTTTTCATCCTGCAGGCATGAGGAAATGCGCCCAAGATGAAAGATGGCAAGTTGAAAATATTTTCTAAGGCATGAACATCCGCCACCCCCATCCAAATGCGCCCATCCTCCTCAGGGGGTGAAATGCGCCCAGTTCACATAGAAGTCAAAGCGGGGTCAAAGTTTTTCATCCTCTTCATGCATCAAAATGCGCCCAAACTGGGCCATGTGAGGACAAAACATGGAAGTTGAAGAGTCACCCAAGGACGTTGGAGAAAGCTTCATCCTTCACAAGCATGAAAATGCGCCCAGAGTCAACAAGTCAACGTTTTCTATCCTTCACAAGCATGAAAATGCGCCCAAGGTAGGAGAGAGTCAACGAGGTCAAAGTTTTTATCCTTCTCCAAGGCTAAAATGCGCCCAAACTAGGCATGTCAAGACAAAAGATGGAAGGCGAAGAGTCATCCTCTTGCTAGGATCAAATGCGCCCATGTTTGGATTGTAAGTGGTAAATAAAAGTGGTAAATAAGGTGAAAATTTTTGCCAAGGCGTGGTGAATTCAGGGTGAAAGCTAGGCGTTATCCTCCATCATGTGTAGAATGCGCCCAAGGTGGTGGGCCTTAGATAAATTTTGCTAGGCGTGATTTTCTCCAAGTATGTAAGGCGCCTAAGATGATTTTTTTTAAATATTTTGAAGGCGTTGGAATTTCCCAAGTGTGACATGCGCCTATGGTGTTGAGAGTTAAGGTGTGATATGCGCCTGTGTTGAAGGGAGTTATAAGGCGTTGAAATATTTCAAGGCGTTGAGAATAAAATGTCAAGTGTTGTGCGCCTAGAGTGGTAAAGTGTTAAAAAATTTCTAAGGCGTGAGATTTAAATTTTCTAAGGCGTTGGGCTTTTGAATAAATATTTCCTAAGTGTGAAGTGATATGGGGTGAAGTGAAGATGAAATGTGCAAGGCGTGCCGGGAATGAATAGAATTTTCTAAAATGAAGTTGATAAAAAAAAAATTCCTCCCCACTGGCAATCAAAATTTTTCTAAGGCAAGTTCTCAAAATGCAAGAGATGATTTAAATATTTTCTAAGGCAAAATTATTTTCCTTGGAAAATACGCCTAGAACTCAGATGATAAAATTTTCCGGAGCACGAGCAACTTTCCTCAGAGATGGAGTCAGAGACGATGATAATACAAGATGATTCAAATCTTTCAAGAAGTCAGAGCAACACAGAGTGATCACAGGCGAAGAATCAATTTAAAATGGTGAAAATAATATTTTCTAAGGTTCAAAATTCAAAAAATTAAATGAACCCGTTCGTTGGGTACCCATGAATTCGAGGCGTTCTGGAGAAAATTTGCTTCTGGGTACTAAACATTTGCGATGATGAATGGATTTCCAAGTCTTCTGAGCTTCGCCGACACCTTTTTCAGTGGAGAATTTAATCAATGCTCAAATTGTGAATTTTCCTAAGGGAGAATTTTAAATTTTCTAAGGCAAACATGAATAAAATGTGTTTTCAAGATGAATTTTCTTCGAACGATGAATCTGAAGTCAGTTGCCTAGATAATTCTTCGAAGATGAATTTTCCAGAGCAGATGATGAAGTTAAAAATTCGAATTCAAGTGACAGAGCCCCGGCTGGTGAATTAAAAAAAAAATGATGAATTAAATTAAATTTTCGAAAAGGAATTCAAAAACGCCAGTCAAAGTCAAGTTTCTAGAAGAATAATATTCCCGACGACTGGAGACAAGTGTCAGAAACACCAGAGAGGGAAAATTCGAATTCTTGAAGTGGAGTAGTGGAGTTTAATGGCACTGGCTAAAATTAACTTCTTCTAGAATTCGAGTTTTGGCTATAAAATGAAGATGCTTTTCACTTGTTTTCACAGCTGGAAGTCGAATTTGCTCTGAGAGTGAGACATTGCAGTGAGTTGCTGAAGCTTGAGAGAATTCAAAATTTTGCTGAGTCTGAGTGAGTTGCTGAAGTTTGAATTTTGCTGAGAAGTTGAGTTCGCTGAGGAGGCGCACTTGAGAGTTGATTAAATTTGTTGCTGGGAGAAGTACGCCTTAAGTTGCTGAGAAGTACTTGCTGGTTGGAGGAGGTACGCCATTGCTGAAGTAGAAGAGGTACGGCCTTGCTAGTGTTGAGGCTGAAATCTGATTTGTTAAGTAAGTTGAAGTTGCCATTTGAGGGACGCCTTGTAGTGAGTAAAATAGCTGAGAACTTAGAAGTACGAACTTGCTAGTTTGCTGTTTGCTAATTGCTGATACAAAGTCATTCAAATTGCTGATTGAGGATTGTGAAGTACAGTCATTAGAGCCCACTGAAACTGTCAAGTGTCGAACAATATATTCAAGAGAAGAAGCTGAGATGGCTGGAAGCGAGGACAACCGAAAGGACAATGGTGCCTCCATTGTGCTATGATCAAGAAGTTCAAAGAAACATTCATGCCGGAGTCAAGTTCATTTCAAAGCTGGGGTAAGTTGATTTGATACTAATCGCTCATTAACTCGAGACCTTCAAGAACAGGCTGTTCGGAATTGGAAGTCATCGGGCTTCGGTCACTTCGCACAACATCGTCCGAAGTGGATTATATGCAGCTGCTGGTTTTCTGCCAGCCATTCAGTGTTCGGAGCTGATAATGGAGTGCGCCAACTGCTACGAGAAGGAACACCGGTCGATCATGTCACCGGATGGCCAGGTGCTTGCCAATCTCACTCCGGCAGCCATTGGTGAAGCTTTCGGGATCCCGGTTCACAGAAATATGATTTACAAATCCAGGGAGCGAGCGGAGCGGATGTATGCTTCTGCTTTTGAACGGTGCATGGATACAATTAACACTCACTGGATGAGCACTCCGAAGCCATCTCGTGCGAAATTGCCAAAACAGATCATAGCGGAGGACCTGAAGCAAGAATACTGTGATCTTATCATGTTGCTAAGTAGAGTTGGTGGTTGCCCACAGTCCTATATTTTCGAGCCTTGGATGTTTTATTACATCAACCTGGTATTAGAAGGAAAGGATTATGTCAATTGGGCTGAGATGATCAGCGATAATATACATGAGCAGCTCCTGAGCCTGAGGAGGACTAAAACGTTTTACATGAGCTCCTATCTTGTCTACATGTTGGCACGAATGACGAGGTACAGAGGGATTTCTTACAAGGAACCCGCCGCCAGGCTCCCACCAGCCTGCCAAAAATCCATGAGGCGTGGTACACAGCTGTAATCTCGTCGAGTACAATCTTCATTACAAACGTAATAACGATTCATTCACTCATGTACATCACGAGGTCGCTTCAGAGCGGTTAGCAATTGGGTTGCACCCTAGAGATGCCCAAGAACTGATCAGCGGAAAGGTTTATAAGGCCAAGATTTTCATACATTAGGCTGTATGTCATTATACCCATATAGGCTGCCTGGAAGTACCCAACAGATAGAAATAATAAATTAGATATCTAGATGTTGCTTGCCTTTGACAAAATCCGTAAGAAGAAGAAGAAAGGGAGAGCCTAATTGTGATGGGCAACTCGGATGAGGTGTGTCCTTCGATACAGGCAGCTAGGGAAGCTGAGAGTGAGCTTCAGTTTTATCACTTCTCATATCATACAAGCCGACAGCACTACGACCCGCACCATAACATCAATTGGGTTTTGTCGGAGGAGTTCAAACATAAGGCCACCATAGAAGATTATTGGGCTGATGCAGTTGATGAAATTGAAGTGAGGAAGAGAATGTTCTCTAGGTTGCCGATTACTCTGATCAGGGAGTGTGAGGTAGTTCCAGTTCCGGACCAGGTTAATGAGGATATGGATGTTGTTCATCCAGACTATGCAGCTGTTCGGGATACTCCACTTCCGCCTATTGATTGGTCAGAGCCCGAGGTTGCGGATTTGGATACTCTTTCCATCCCGGTTATGACATTCACCAGGGCCTGGGTTGATAGGCGAGTAAGCAGATTGAAGAGTAGGTCAATTGCCTTGACTTACAACATGATGGGAGATCACAGGACGCCCACCACAGGAAGAAAGAAACAAATTACACGGGGTCCAGAGTCCAGAAAGAAAGAAGAATGCGCCGTAACCTCCACGTAGAAGTCATGCGCACTTTGAGACACGTTTCCGCTATTGTGAGGTGTCTTTATTTACGATCAGAGATTGCGCGAATCGTGCAATTTAGACAGATGATATTCAACCTCCACGGAGGGAGTCGATTGGCCAGAGTGCCAATGTACCCGTCAGGATTGATCAGCACGATGATGAGGGGACTATTACTGACCCTCAGTTTCAGCAGGAGTTAGAGGCGGCCATGAACGATGGCGATGATGATATAGTGTCAGGTGACACTCAACCACTTGAGGACGATGAGCCTCGCCAGAATGAAGAAGAAGTTGAACAGGTTAGAGAAGTCGAGGCACAGGAGCAGCAGCCCTTCGATATACTATATGAGGTGCCCGATTGGCTTAGAGATAGAATGAGAAGAAGCCTGAGTGAGGAGATTGATCCAGCAGTTGAGATGGAAGAGTTCTTGAACCGGATCAGTGCTCCTCCACCGAAGAAGGCAAGAAAATTTTCGAAGATCTCCACGGATGAGGATGGCTCTCGTACTCTTCACGTAGCTGTCCCACGAGTCGAGTGTGACCGGAATGAAGCAGCTCCTGGAAACTATGTGGTCACCACTTGACTGGACGCCTTGCATCGGTGCCTCGCGATTGTTGAGGAGGCGATAACCCTTCTCGCCTCAAGGATAGGTTGTTATAGAAAGAAGGAAAATATGGGCATTGAAACGTAGAACACAAGGCATTAATTGATATGTTCAGCAGCTTGTCTCGGGTTTTCTAGGGTGGATGTGCTGATAGAGCCCGCGATATTCCTTAGGGAGTCAACATGCTTAAAGTTGTAGAATGGGCATGAGGCGCATAAATGGGTCAAGGTGGAGTTCTATCGAGATGGAAATTTATGGAGGACCTGTTCTCATCCTTCAGTGCTGTGCCTCACTATTATGGCACCTGATAGATGCGTGATCATGCTTGGGCGATGCCTCTATCTACTCAAGAAGGTGATCCGCAATGCTTGAGGTGTTGCTGAGGCGCAGCCATTGCGCGTTGTCGATTGATGGAGGTGTCATTCAAGCCACGACCGATATGATTTCTCGGTATTCTTCGCTATCACAGTATGGCTTCTTCGAAAAGACAAAGCGGATTCGTACTTGTGATACATAAGGCTATGGCCAATATTATAGATGGAGTTCAAAATACCTTTGAGGCTATATTTGCTAGGCGGCTGAATCCAGATGAAGTTAATTTTGATAATTTGAGGGGTTTGCTGGTTCCCTTCTTCGCAGATGTTAAGACCTTTGTACAGGATGACTTTGAGAATACTGCTACATTCTCCACTTTGATCCAGAACACGCAGGACTCCTTGGCTGCTTGGAGAAAGTCTTGTACAAGGCACAAGCATTCAGTCACGGTATTAGAGTTTTAGTTGGATTGTGTTCCATTTATTTTACCATGAAGTTGAGGTCAGATTTTAGCAGATTTGTTGAGTTATGTACCAAAGAGAAGGCCAACGTGAAATTTCCACACCATCGACTAAGATCTTCTAGAAGACTGAATATGGAGCATTTATTACCTTTTTCTATTTTTTGGAGTGAGTGGGAATCTTTGATTCATTTAATGTACCACTCCCTATTCTGGCAGTTTTTAGGGTTAGGGCTGAGGTGGCACAATTCTGGCCACTCTATTGATTGTAACCCTAGCCGTCCTTTGGGACTGGGCTAGCTATAAAAGGGGGAGTCTCCCTCATTTAGATTATCAGATTAGAAAGTTAGAATCAGAGTAGACATTGAGAGAGCATTAGAGCTAGATAGTGTAGCATTGTAGAGCATTTTTGCATCATTTGGAGAAGAAAGAAAGTTTTCCCTTTGAAAACTTTTGAGGAGATTGTTGTAAATACATTTTATGATAATAGATCTTTCATTGATGATGAATTCGCCTTATCGTGAAATGCTAAAGGTTTCTTCTTCCCTTTCGTATCCAAGAATAAATTCATGTGCAAGTAGCTTACGCTGGTGTGTGGTGTTTTATTGAGATAGCTTCGCTTTATTCCATACCACATTAGCGGTTGTTGATGATAAGTCCACTTTGTGGTCAATCGGACATTATCTTGTGTTTAACTTCGGTTGTGGTTTACATACTTATATGCGTTGTTCTGATGGTGTATGTATGTTAAATTATAACTTGAATACCTTTTGCTATCCCCTTTGAAGATTGCACCGATTTTACTGAGGCTGTCCGACGGAGGCTAGGTGAAATCCAGTTGAAGTCTATTGAAATGAAGCTCCACATACCCTGCATTTAGAATAGGATATAAATTTCTTAGCCCCCTTTCCCCCTTTACTTTCCGCACTTTCTGATTAGTTTTAGGAAAGAGACCACATTGCCCAATCATGCACGTAAGAATCCCCTTCAAATTACATATCAGCTACTAACTGTGAGAAGTCTGAACAATTACGTAAGTCCCCTCGTAAGAACACAGCAAAACACATCAACCAAACTGGGTCTATTCGCACTAAAGGAACCTTGGAGTTGAACATGCGAACTTTCTCGCAATCTTAGCGCATGGAATACTTTGATCAAGAGAGAACGGAGTAGCCCCAAAACTATTTTGTTCTGCTGTTTGGTATGGTCACAAAAACCGCATCAACAGAACCGAACCTTGAATACAGTGCAACCTCCATTCATTTTGAATACCTTATCTGCCTACACACTGTTGTTTATCACCATGGACAGCTGAGAAACTCCACTTTACCAAGGACCTCGCCTTGCATCAAAACTATTGTCTATACCCCACAGGCTATTTCGTATACTGCAGATATGTTTATGTGTTTCATAACTTTGATATGGATATGTAATAATTGTGTTTACTTTGGCTATTGATACTCAAATAACATTGCTAACATTAATCTAGTAATCAGATTATAGTTCTTTCATTATGATAGTGGCATTTATAATCTATGTGATATATTATCATGAACCAATAAGTATATGCATTGAGTGTGATCAAAGATTGTCTTCTAAGTGCTTGTAAACCTACTAGGGAGGAAGGGCCTCAGAAAAGTGGTGCCTAAAAACCCCACTCAAGTCTGCCCCAAGGTTCCAAGGCAGGGATGGGCCATGGAGGGGTAGCAAAGTCCACCTAAAGGTTCCACCCAATCCCAAGGCATGGGTTGGGCCATGGAGGGGTGGGGGTCCCACCTAAGATCCGTTGCGGCCATGGAGGGGTGGTAGGCCTTGGCCACTTATCAGCTCCACTGGCTTCCCCCAGTAGGTCATGTGTTTTGTGAGGAGATGTCATGGGTGGAGAATACAGTTACAAGCCATCTAGAGTGGAAGGTTGTAGGTTACAACCCCTTGAACTTAGCCTAGGACTTTGGGTGGATCTACCTATATGGGTAGAGAATGCAGTTACAAGTCGCCAAGAAGGGATGGTTATAGATTACAACCTTTGTACTAGGAAGAATGGCTTCGGGTGGATCCATCCATGCCACCCCTTATGTGTTTTCATGATTGCATTTATGAATATCTTATATATATGGATGCCTAGATATTAACGCTAATGAACATGTGCATACGTGGAATATTGCTCATTTTGTGGATGCAGGTGATCAGCCAAGAGAACCCCATCTTAGAGTGTCCATTTGGCCAACCCTAACCCTAAAACAAGCAAGTTCCAAGACAAGACCCGGTAAGGGACATTACATTTTACAAAAACAATTTGCTATTTTCATTTTGTTTCAAACTATCATATCAGTGCATTGAGCATTCCACATGAGAATGACATTTTGCATCTAATTTTCTTTCAAATCAATCAAATACAACTAGACTTAACTTGTTTCTTCTATGTACTCATTTATTGACTCATTGGATGCATCTTATCTTTGAATTTTGCGAAAAAAAAAAGCGTTTTTAGTGAAGTTTACGCAATTTTTTAAGTTGCCGAGTTTTTTCCAAGCCGAATTTTCCGGGCTTGCCAAGTACTTGCAATTGGCGAGTTTTTCAACTATGCTACAAACAAATCACTACTTCTAGCCACTTTGTAAAATGGATTTCCAAAATTCTAGAAATGAATATCAGACCTCTAATAATGTGTCTTATCACCTCCAAAAAACCACCAAAAAGAAGCAAAACCTCAAGCACACCAAACCCTTCAATCCCAAATCAAAACACTGAGAAAATCTTCATTATTCAACCCCAAAAATGATGAAAATCAGGAACTCTATAAGCACAACAATGATCCTTGAAGTAGAACCACTCTTTTCGGCTAGGGTGGATCTTTCACCACGGAAACCAACTACTAACAGTAAGGGTTTTCGTCCTCAACTCATAGAAATAGAACCCTGGAAGCATTCCAGTAGCATCCTATTATGTTGCCAATGGATAGATGATCAAATGAGAGCCAAAGAGATGCTTTAATAGAAAAGGGAAGGAAATTAGGGCAACCAAGTTTGAATTCACTTTCCCTCCAAAACACCATGCCCCCCTCATAGGCCTTTTCATTTATTTTAAATTCTTTGTCTCTCTTAAGCTAGGCGTCCACTTTTGAAGGCAATAATTTGGCTTTTAAAAACAACTTAATTTCACCTTTTCCTAGGCGTGAGACAAGGGGCCTATTAATGAACACGTGACCCTCACTTAAGTTATAAAGTAACTTTATAACATAACTTAAGTGATGGAAAATACAAATATTAATTTGATTTCACCCTTAATGCTCACCAACACCCAAACAAAAAATAATACACTGTTGGAGAAACAGAGGCTAGGGTCGGCTGCCAAAAATACACTTACTGAAAATAGTAAGTGTGCCCAAACACCAAACTAGCACAATCTGAGATGCGCTGTGACTTACTATAAATAGTAAATACTGAAAAACGGCCACTGCTATAAATAGTAACCCCTACTAGAAAACACTGAAAACCACCACAAGGCCCAACATAGGCTCTAAGTCCCCTAACCAACTCCACTTAGCCTACGAGAACCCTGGAATAGGCTAATGGAACTCTCCAACTAATCAGGTGCAAGAAGGGGACATTACAGACCCATAGAGGAAAGAAAAACCAAATAAAATGCTAAGTTTTGTGGGCTGACTTTCCCCATTTATGGCACCCAAATTTCAGTAATTTTAGAAATTAAAAATATTTGTATTTATTTATTTGGGCTACCCCACCGCCGTCCCCGCCCCCCCCACCACCTAGTGAGGAGCACCCTAATTTGGGCAATAAAGAAAAAATAAATAAATATCTTTTGAAAAATTGGGCCGACCTTTCTTGGAAGGTCGCCTCCCTTGGGTGAAGGGACACCTTCACAAATATAAATAAAAGGTTGAGTGAGAGGTAAATGCAATCAATTTTCAAGGAATATTTTTGTATGAAGAGCAGAAATAAAAAGTTATTTGAGCAGATCTACAGGACTTATTTGAGCAGTTTTATAGCAGCAAATTTGTGAGAAGAGTGCAAGGGACAAGCAAGATCATCGCGATTTATTGAGCAGATCTTATGAAGACTTTATTGCATATTTGAAGAGAACATTAATGCCAAATTCGTGAAGACATTGTTGTCAATTTGAGAAGACATTATTTCCGACATTGCGAAAACTATATTGCAGATTTGTGAGAAGGCATTAGGGCAGATCTGAGGAGCGGCAAGTCAAAATCATTCATATCATTCTTGTGGAGGTTGGAGCCTCGTATTGAAGAGATTAGAGTCTCTTGCTAAGTTGGTGCTCAATGAGGGGATTGGAGTCTCCTATGGATTGGTGCCTACATATTTTTGTAATAAGATTAATACAAGCAAGATTTTTCCGTGGTTTTCTCCCGTAAGGGTTTCCACGTAAAATTGTGTCTCTCTTGTGCATGTTCTCAAATTGCTACATCTTGCATGAATAATATTGCTAAGGATAATTAGGGCATAAAGTAATATTGCTATATTGAGTTAAGGAGTAAAGTTTTAATCTATACTAATTCACCCCCCCTCTTAGTATTCGTGTGTCTTTCTTCAAATAGTAGAAGCAGGAGCCGGATATAATATGACTCAAAAGGATGCCCCGTTATACAATGAAGACAATGTAATGAATGGGAGTACTTCGCCAAAGACAATCAAAATAATCAAAACAAAGCACGACTATTGTGTAAGTGGTGTAGACCAAGAGACCATGAGGATATCGACTTCCCAAAAGAAAAAGCCACCATCAATATGATTGATGTGGAAGAGAAAACTAAAAAAATTATAGCAATCACAAGCATAAACCAAGAAGGAAATATATCCAGACCCACATACGAAGAAAGAAAGAATTTGTGAAGCAAAAGAAAAAGTAGAACAAGCTATGGCAAGAGAATGACAATGCTTGAATGGAAATGCAAGTAATTCCATGAGACTCAAGTCAAATAACAATATTGCAAGGCACGTATTGCAAACTACTATACCA